>DWQT01003302.1:0-12680 GCA_018244895.1 Myscelus amystis hages | reverse complement strand
TCTCCCTTACCACACCCTTCAAACCAGAACACAGCAGCGCTTAACACTGCTGTTATAAGGCAGAAATAGGTGTGACGTTGGTGCCGCCGGAGTCGAACCACAGAGGGTTCTACCACCTTTACGTTTACATCTAGGAATTACAAATTACAATTCTGGAAACACCCTTATACGTTCACTGTGAAACGTTTTATTTGTTCAGACAGTATTGTAAAAATATGTTGCGTTGAAATAATATTATATCCGTCATTTTCTGACGTCATTTCAAACCAAATTTATTTTTATCTACTCTTGGCGTTAAAACGTGAAGCCGGGTCTTTTTAAGTAGGTATAAAAAAAACACAATTTACATCGACTTGAGCAAACACGAACAGTCAGAGATTGATTTTGTTCAGTTTACAAATCTCATCACAGTGGTAAAGAGTTACAAGCATCAAAGAGGTACTTTATGGTGGTACAAGCTTCGCATAATAAGTGACCATTGTTCCGAATCAATTTCAATACTTTGTGTTATTTATTTTTATTTTTGAGTGACAGCTTTTCTTTTTGTAATTTCACTTAAATATGCACGTTGTAAACCCATCTGCTTCTCTTTTTATGCTTAATGTTTGGAAAACAATAAATTGATTAATTACCAATGGCTAGGTATATCGCCGGCGGATTATTTTCACAAAACCATAAGATCGTAAAGGACAGTTGATTAAATAACGGTAATAAATATGACGATTAATTAACACGGCGACAATAATATGTCACAGTTACGTCTCGGCAGCAATAATATCATTTAATATTGTTTCATATGTGCGCCCCTGTTATGTTTTCCAACGTGACGTGTTCAATATATTGTGTTAGTGACGGGTCGCGGCACACGGCCGTATCACCTATCGGCAGCGGCCTATGTCATACTCGACATATCCACTGGTATTCGATAAAAAAGCACAGGATATTATTTCTCCTCACGATTACATCAAATATTAAGTTACGTAAAACCATATTTATTTACCAGACAGCTGTTACACAATCCTGTGAAAACAATGTATCTGTGTGAGTTAAACGATGTGTTTTTTATGGATAAATTAAGAAGTCGTAAACATTTACTATTTCTTAATTACAATATAATAGTTCTTTTATGGTGTCCTATATTAGAGACCTGAGTACGTAGACTCCATATATGAAACGCAGATGACCCTCTATCGATAATTGGTGGTTTAGGCGCTCCAACCGAAGCGGACTTTGAGAGCTGGCGGTGATCTGAGAGCTCTTCCTATAAATGGACAATGCCAACTCAAGGAGAGCATTCAATCTCCAGAGTATGAGATAGTGAGATAAAATAAGATGTTATTTATTTTTAAGACTTCAGTGGCGTACAAACAGTTAGATGAACTAACTGTCAAAAGAAGTAACTCCAACCAAAATTATATTCAAAATAAAATATATAAACTTGGCCTATAGGTTTTCGTTCGCTCAGCATTTGCTGTCGCATTTTCAGTAAACATTTTATTATTTTTCTCACAAATTATGAATACGCATTTTAATATACAGAATCGAATTACTGCCAGCTGATGTTAATGTTCTACGTCAGTCAATGGTATGGTTTATACTACTTTTTTTTTACTTTTATAATTCCGTATTAGATTCAAAGCTGTTTTAAGTCGACAGGAGGCTTTATTCCCTCGTGTAGGTACATATGTAGGTACTCATTGATTATTCCTTTACAACAGAACGTGTAATAATCCAAATAAGGTTACCCAGTCAGTAATTTGGACAAAACGTAATGAAAAGGAGCAAATAATCGTTTGACATTTCCAATCACCTTTATATACTCAAATCAATTACGCTCTTGACATACCTGCGCATTTCCCTCGTTAGGCAAATAAAAGGTGGTTAATCTACCTATAGTGTAAACTTTCTTGCACGTGGCTTCAAAATAAATACACATTATGCTTTGTAGATGTAAGGCTCTAAATGTTTTTGAATACATTAAGGTATGTTACGAGTTTTGTAATTCTAATCTGAAATACTCATCAATACCGTTTAATTATTTAGCCTGTTATGAAATAAAATGAAGACAGATGAATATTAAAATATGTGTTACGTTTTGTTAGAAATAACAATTTGTAATTTATGCTAATCTACTCATCTTGTTAAAAGATTTGCGAATATGCGAACTGACTATATGCATTTATTGCGCTAAGTGGAATCGAAAATTGAAACGTGGTCGCCGCGTCGTTTGTGAATGTAGTGAAATTATAAGAATCCAACAGAGCGACTCGGCCCAATCAAAATCCATTAATTAAAATCATTGGCTACATTCAGTCAGGTAATCGACGGTCGTCAAACGTCCACCCAGATTCGTAATTATTTTTTTCCATTTATATTGAAATAGGTTTTCTCTTCTTTGCACAGGTTAATCGATGCAGCGTCTGTTTCGAATTCCGTTCACGACTGGATCTCACAAAACGGTCGGGTGTTGTCGAACGCGTGTCAATATCACCTCTTTCAGGAGGAACATTATGATGATTTCCCCGAGGATTTCCGTTTTTATTAGACTAACGCCGGCCTGCGTCCGACCAATTTGATGTTGGTCCCCGCCGACCGTCACGCCTCTCATAACCTAGGAATGAGGTCCCTAACAGCCACGTTCCAAATTCAGTTGTAATTATTCAAGTTCAATTATGTCATACCTTCTACAAGTTGTACAAATGGTAACGATACTGTAATAAATATTTTTTAAAGTCATAAATGCTTGACGTTTATATAGAGTTAGACAATCCTATTACGGAACAAGTGTTTTCAAATGTTTATGTATATAATTGATGATACGTGATATGTTGCAAATACTACTCGATGGAGGCAATATTGGCTCGTAAATGAAGTGATTTGTAAAGTTATGGCCACTCAATGGAGGTGGCAGAGGTATTTCCACTCAATATAGCGTCATCATGTCTAAACCATGTAAGAAAAATCAAACATCATTGAGAATTAATTTAGAACGTTTCAATTAATATGTGCGTATTTAAATATGCCTTATACTAATAAAATTTTAGAGTTGCTGTTGCCTTAAAAACATTTAATTACCATCAAAAAAATCTCACGCAAAACAAAATTTACGGCCGTGACAAAAAATCTTATCTTACCGCTAACTAAGCTGTGAAATAAAAATAAAATTCACATTTCAAGTGATTTATGCTTAAGTCAGAGACGTACTTCGCAAGGGTTTTTAGATATTTAGGTATACTTTTTTTGCAATCTTATTACCCATATACCTAATAAACTTGTAGAAAAAACTAAACAGTATCTAGTTTGAAATAGGAATTCCATTAAAATCTTTTTTCACCAAATATGCCTATCAAAGTAGAGTAGTAGAGCTTAGAAACATCTACGATTGCAAACGTTATCTTACCGAGTTTCTGACTGTCTTTTATAAATAATATTGTTTGAAGTACTCGATCACAAATAAACAAGCGTGAATTACCTATTCGTATTTATAGCATGGAAATGTAATTATAGGCGCAATGCTAAAACATAATTCATCGTCATATTATTATAAGGAGTAGCTGTTTGCTTATTAACGTAACTTGCGTGCTAATTACTTTACATATGATATAACAATGATAAAATAATATTCAACAATAATACATAACACTATGTAACTGATGGAATACTTAGACTGTACTTATCCTTATGGGATTATGCGTAACATTATGTATGTACATAAGTACATAATATTCGTTGTGAAAGAAGAGTTTAAAAAAAAATGCATTTTATAAAAATGTTGCGATAATTATGGAATTATTTGCAGCAAATTGGACGAGGTGACGTTAATTAAAACTGACTTTCCAATAAATATGAGTAGATCGAAACATAGCGTTCAGAATAGCTCGAAGCAGTAATAATTTTATCACATTTTCAGTTGTCTAATTCTCAATCGTCCCCAGCTTACATTCATATGTCCCTAACTCCAACCAGCCGTGACACTATTTGTCTTCATATTCCACAAAGCGGCGCGCGGCCGTCCCCTCGTTAATCACTCGGATCCTCCGAAGTGACGCTCAGAATGGTTTTCTTTTCAACCGGAATCCGGGATATATTTGGTAATAAATACTATGTAACTGTACGGTAACTTTTATACGTAATATTTAAATTTTACAGTATTTAATGTCACTTCTTATAAGTTTCACTCGAGTTAAATGCAACGAAAAAATTATTTCGGTCTAACATGTATCTGAACCGTTTAACAGGAAGAGTTTTACGAATAACTAGCTGTCCCCGCAAACTTTGCTTTGCCATATAAATGAGTTTGCCGTTGATGCAATAATTTTTATTGCTGCTCTTCTCCTACTTGTCTTAGCGTGATGTTATATACCCTATAGCGTTCCTCGATAAATGAACTATCTAGAACTGGAAGAATTTTTCAAATCGGACAAATAATTCCCGAGATTAGCGCGTTCAAACAGTCAAACAAACTCTTCAGCTTCATATTATTTGTATAGATGACTTCCTAAGGTTGAGATTGTAATTCTACTTCTTCACTCGTATATTCATATTTAATATAAATAAACAAAATTGTATAGTTTTGTTAAGCGATCCCTTTTAATGAACTGATAAATTATGTTAAAATATTAGAAAAGTACATTACACATATTTGGTATATCATATTTTCAATGAGTATTTTAATGTAATTTCAGTGAATCATTACTAACCATCTTAGAAATTACTTATTAAGTCATTAAAGATTATCAAAGGAGATTAATTAAAAATTTATACCACAGCCAACCGCCTCATTATCTCCGTCCTAAGCGTCAAGTTAAGGGTCTTGGGCTAGCAGTTACGAAGATCACCTAACATTTTTCAGGCGAAAAACGAACATACTTTTACTGCATAATAACGCATCTACACCACACCGTCGATGACAAAATCACTCATAAGTCTCAAACTCACCTTCACAAAAACCTTTCCAATTTACTTGTACTTAGCTATGTTCTAATAAGTCGATAATGAGCGCTTTGGGAAATTAAACGAGGTTCAAACGTTAAATTAACGATCTCAAACGATCTAACAGTTTCAATTTCATAAAGAGTTACGTGACAAAGGGGTATTATTTATATTTATTAATTTAAAATTGTCCATTACACATTTCGGTATAAACATAAGAACAAGCCTAGTATCAGTAGTAGGTACCTACATAACATATACATATATGTAAAGAATCGACATCCACAGCCCACAGAAAGATGACCACATTATGTTGCGCAATGGTCAAGATTTATAATAACAAATATTTTACATACTACACTCGAATATTCTAATTTTTGTTTTTAGCAGCAAAAAGCACCGTATTTTGGACTATTAATCTGCTTGTATCTAACTAGCGAGAATAATGTTAGTGACGTGATCATTAGTCATATGATTTGAGAATACAAAAAGCATATGTATGTACCTAATCTTATGTAAATAAACAATATGCATATCTGATACTGGGGCAGACTATGAACAAACATCGTAGTTGGAATGTTACTCGTACATGAAAATCTTTTTTTAATTGTTACCCTTTTAATAGAACTGGTTGTAGTTATAGTTGGTGCAATTATCATTTCTACGTTCAATTAGAATTTACAGACATCGTATAAAACTGTAAAGCTAATGTTTTTCTTTTCCTTATATCTCATTTCTTATTAGATCAATAGTTTATTGAGTTTACACTCGTACTTGTGATTACCGTTATACCCTCAGTCGAGCGGGGAAAGTTTCTTATGTGCTGTGAAGTAATAAGATTACACCGCATGTTTACTCAGTCGCTATACTATCTAACATTGGTTGACATAAATATCTCGGAAGACACACCTCAGGCACTTTTGGTTGTATTGTAATAGATACTTTACTTGTATGCTTGTATATCTTAGTATACATTACATGGGTATGGATCGATAATATGAATTACACCGTCACGAAAGGGACAGCATACATGCATGTATATATGAGTGTAGTTATATATGCAGTGTGTACATCTTGCAAACCTTGAACAGATCTGCTGGCAACATTCTCTATAGAATGGAAAAAACGATACAATGCACATTGTAAACCCTTCGATTCTTCGGAAAGTCGTTCAATGCATACGAAGTTCTCGTAATAGGAAACACCTTGACCGAATATACAAATGTTGCCAGAACTATGGAAACTTCCGCGAGTAGCAGCTTCAAATGTTCGGTCTACGTATTTACATGAGTTTAGTACAATACGCCTTTATTTGTGTTTCGTAAATTGTTTCTTTATCCAAAATGTCAACTATGAATGTTAGTGAAGTTTTCCGAACAACATTAAACTTTAGCTTCATTACTTGACATGAAAAATAATTATTTCCAATAGTGTCGATACTCAAACGTTTTTCGTAAAATCATTTTAACATTCAATGCAAATTAAATGTTCATGTTACAATTTAGTGTACCTTACAATAAAGTTGCTGATATTGCGAAAATATCCAAAAATACATTGTTCATTCAAAATCCGGATAATAAGGAGCCTTACCAAATAATATAATAATTTAGTCTTAATTTGCAGAAAATATTTAACAAATTTTTGTATATAAAAACTTTACAAAAATCTGTTACGAAACGCAAGCATGGCTTTTTGTTTTTCCATGTCATGTTTGCGTTTGACTTCGAACTCACCAGACAATAAATAAGGTCAGAGTATATAGCAATATAGCACGATTCGCTAGAAATTGCCTATAGGCACACACTTATTTGAATAATTCCAAGTTGTAGGTACGTATCGGGCAAAATAGATGCTTAAGCTTTATCGAGGCACAGCAATTAGCGATGACATTGAGAGGTGCGCTCTGCAGTTAATTAGCGAATGCTTCCCGATTTTACTCACAGGATTTAATTAATAAATTATTCTTGTTTATCTGTAACTAGTTCTATGGTGACAGTGTTTCTAAGGTAAATAAGTGTTTGTAAAATAAAGTAATGTTTGTAAAGTAAATGTAAAGAATTTACTACTTCGCGAGTGATACAGGCGTCGTCTTCAGTCTTCAGATATATTATGCATAATTGGTGTGGTATAGTGAGACTGCTCCTAACACATGCACGTCGTAAAACACATGCGGTCGTGTCTTCGTCGCTAAGATAAGACGATTGTCAGCGTGTTTGCTAAGCACACTAATTTTCTTAGAATACATACTGTGGGCAGGAGCCTAGGCACTTATCGTATGCAGTAGAGAGCGGAGAAACTGAATTAACTACTGCATACGAGTACAGTGCAATGCAAAAACTGAATTCAGAACGGCTTAAGAAATAAATAAATCCATAAGGGAATTGAAAAGTTGGAAAAAATTGCATCTCCACGAATAACCTTTCAAGCCAGTTTTTTCAGATGAAAACGTTATAGAACCTCCCTAATTCCAGTTAATCCGTGGCTAGTGGTTTTTGAATTGCAAACAAATTCATAATCACGTCGTAATTTTTTAAACAGGCTCCGTTTTTTAAGTTTTCCAATGTACTTATGCATAAAGTTGCGGCCGGAACAACTTTAGTATAAAGGCTACCCTTCTTATCCCATATATCTATTGCCGTGCAAAGTTTGGCGCGGCGGGACTAACAGTTCGAAACTCAAACGGCGGAATAAATCTAGGTTGGCCAGGGGAACTTATTCTCGAATCAATACATGGCGTACTTACATTAGGTTTATTAATTTATGTAACAATTATTTTTGATAAACATGTATACATATACATATGTTTACATACATATGTTTATGTATAAATGTGTATACATGTGTATGTATATGTATACATACATATATGTATCATGATATACATATATATGTACATGACTCTCTGGATAGTTTTAGAACGAAGCTATTGGTTGGCTTATATTATTTGAAGCCAGCATTCAATTGAATTGAAATGCGATACAGAACAAGCCGTCCCGGACTACTAACCATGTACAAATTCACCTCAAACGTGCCGTTTCGCGATCTATGGCAGCATGTTCGAGAAATAAAGCACTCAAAAGTTTAAGTAATATTAAGTACGACATGTATGTATGTTTCTCTATAAATTGTGCTAGTTTCTATAGATTTGCACAACAAATTAATTAAGAGTAATATTAATACATTCATATGTGTAGGCACCAAACAAACAGGCTAGGCTTGCTGTGGATACACCAATATCTCCGACAGCGTCGCCGAGAGAAGCAAATAAAAACATTCAACGCCATCCTTTTAGCTTACCGAGCCATTGTTTCAATTCTCTCGTAGTAAACAATGAGTAGTAGGAGAAGAAAGAATGTTGGTTAAATATTTAATCTACACACGTTTCTCGTCGTAGGTGACATTCGAGTCTGGCGAGACCGAAAATAAAACGTTGGAATTTTAGTATTACTGCGAAAGTGGCGTTCGCTTGTGTACCGTTTTAAGAGACATGAAATTAAAACTTAACATCTCTGTTTTCAAAATACTGTGCCAAGTAAAATGTTATGAAGGAATTTTACGAAAGCCAAATATCTGAACCCTGTAAAGTCTGAATTAAAACACGACAAAAGCAGACAACGCTCTCTGAATTTTGCCGCTTCGAAAAGTTAGGACAAGCCCGTTTTGCAAGTCAATGGATTGAATATAATATCGCCACCAGGGACACAACCGACTTGGCCATGAACCGTGAAGCTGATGCATGCATTCAAATTTGAATGTTTAGCATTTACACCCCTTATCTCGTTTTTTTACAAGATTTTATAATAATAACAAATCATAAACATAAACTCTTACTTTTGCAGCGCCGCCTCTCAAGGTTTAACTGGTAGAGAATGCCATGAAGTAATATAATAAGTTTGCGCTTTGTAATTCTCTAGAGTATAGTATAGTATAAATGAAGAAAGAAAATTGTCGCTATAAATGGTTTATAAATAATCACTGACAAGTTTTACTGAATCGATTTTACTGTCAACTTACTCTAAGAAAACTCTACAATTGAATATTGCGTACCAATAACCGGACACGATAACGAGCTTACTGACTACTGACTGAAATCGTACTGAAATTTTAGTCCTTTTATCAGTTTTGCTGTCCATGTTGTTACTTTTACAAGCTTTTTGATTGTTATTTGTCTATCACAATATCTTCTAAGAAATCTAACGTATTCTAACGTTAAAAGTAAAATATTCACTATGGCCATCGTTCCCTATAATAAGTGTCTGCTTATATAATAATTTTTCAGTATTCGGCAGAAAAAGTATAAGGTTAGTTCAAGGCAATACCAATTCTGTCAGTAGGTCTTTCTAAGATGGATTTACTTCCCGGCATGTTAAAGAAAAACAACAGTCGAGGCTTAAAATTTTCAATAATAATTATTATCGTTGGTTTATCAAGTTACATATATATTGAATTGAATTCCCATAATATATTCGCTGAACTTTTGTGAGGTTGTTTATATTATTTATATTATGGGACCAGCGCGGAATGAGACGACCCATTGGGTTGTGATTAAAAATATATATCAGTAGATCTTGCACATTCGAGCCAAGATGGCGCAGTCTAGACATGTAATCCTGGCAACAATACACATGAGCAGTTACGATTCTCATTCGAGAAAGGCTCCTGTAATAACGTGTCATAACATGTCAACAAAAATGAGAATTGTAGCTCTGATCCTATTTGATGAGATCATGACATGCAGTGCGCGAGTTGATGAATGTGTGTGACGAGGCTGACCATTACTTTGACTAAATAGGTACCGCCTGATTGAGCGCGAGTCAAGAGTCTCCGAAACCGGCGCGTGTATATGAAGCGAGCGATTAATGTAGAAGCACGTCAAGTCTGCAAGGATAGAGATAGTATTCGGTGCCTTAAGCCCACTTCATTACAAACCTAACGTAATGGTGTAATAATACTGATGAAGATAATAATAAACAAACACCATTACGAATTCAAAGCGTAAAACAAAGATTCCCTGCGTGTCGGTACCGTAGACACAAACCAAAGATCTATACAAACCAGCTCGTAACCACTTAGAACGCTAATGTAAATTAATCATTCTGAATTGATTCAGACCAACACAGTAGGCGTATTTCAAAATAGGCAGTTTATATCCTAGTGTAGTAGACTAACGGGAAATTGTTCGTGAAAGCTTGCTCTGCAAATGAAACCAACTTTTATTACCTTTAATTGAATTGTTAAAAAGAAAACAAATATAGTCATACGCAACTAAAATAATAATTAAGCTACAGATACGAGTAACTTTTCATTTTAACTAACATTAAATATTTGTGTTTACTATGATTGGTTATGTATAAAATGGAGAAAAAACATTCAAAGTAAAAAGGAATAAGGATTCCATTTTTTTATTTACTATAAAAGTACCAATAAGCAAGCACACCATTTGATGTCGCGTGGTCAGTGATGCTCGCACACTCCCTACTCTTTGATTTCAGTACCACACGAGATCCTAGTTGCAACTACTGTAATGCTTATTCTTAGTGTGTATGCCTTCCACGCCTTTCAAACTATTATACAGCAACGCAAGCTATACTTGAGTATTTAAAATAAAGCAATAGGCGGTCCCCTGGCAAATTTTTGTACCAAGGAGAGCACTCTGTACTTAACATTAAATTAGAAGTCCAGTGTGCTCCATATCACTCCATACACCGGTGATGGTAGGGTATAAACGACCTTAACGCGAAGGACCATACTGCTGAAACGTAAAGTAGTCATAAAAGAAAAATATTAGAACTTCCTTCACAATCGGAATAGGTATAGAAAGTGGCACGTTCCCTTTCTTTATACCTGGAGTGTTTACGAACGTTTTCAGTTAAATATCCGATCGAAAAGGTTTCCCCCGGACCCATGTCGTTTCAAGAACGGTCACTTCCAGAACGTACACTTATTGAATAAATTTGCAAAACTATTTGCTCCTTTGACCCTATAAAACGGAACTTTGATTATACGAGTATTTTTACACGCGTTTTTAACTTGATACAAATTTTAAGTCAACAATGTGTCCTCGAGTCGTACAATTTGTTATATTTTCAATGAGTCCTTTTCTACTTGTATACATTTGCATGTGTTTGAGCTAAATACGGTGAAACAAGAACCAGCTGTCACTTCAGGCGAACGAAACGCTGGGTATTTCAGAGAGCTTTATTACAAATTGACAAGTACTGGTTTACTAATGTTGTTCAAAAAGTAAAGAGAACATTTTCAGTTTTATGATTTAAATTGTACATTACTGCTTTTAGCAGTGTGTCTTTCTTCACTTATAAATAAAATAAATACAGCAATATAACACTACACAATTATTACAAATATTTAAGAAATTTATATTTGTATGTACCTTAGCATTTATCGGAACTTTTAATCTGAACGCAGTAAAGACTACGGAGTATAAAATTAAAAGCCAAATTATTCATCTACTCTGCAGGTTTCTGGATGTTAAGACTATTTTGCATTGAGGTAACTTATGCGGCTGAGTGATGCGTGCAAAGAGAATTTTATTCACGTTTACTTTGAATGAATCAAGACTCAACAGCGCTCCGAAAAATAGCGATATTTCGAATAAACGTTCTTGTAAATAGGTTAAAAAATGAAAGTACTGTTCAGTTTAAAATATCATATATTTATGACGGCACTCTTATTTACTTCTTGAAAAAAGGAACCATGTAATAAGAAATGAGGGAGAATATTAAAACAAATCCAAAGGAAATATGTACCAATCATTCCTCAGGAAGAATCATTCGAAATCTAAATCACATGTACAAATGAACGATTCCTAAAATAAAAATGACAACACAATTTTTGGTAGCACATCGGCATACAAATGTTGTACAAGTAAGATAGAAATCTACTTCCTTTCAAGGCTGAAGATTTACAGGCTGCCGTGTATTTATGTATACTTTAAAACAACGCAACAATAATAATACTGTTGGTTATAAATACTTATACACTGCTGTCACAAACACGATGCTAGAACGTTATTGGTATACCCATTGAAGGCGGATCCCTCACATAACCGTAATATATGCGCAATTTGCTATTCAGCGAAATATTAGGAAGATCTGAAACTAGAATTTAGAATTTTAGGAACGTTCGTAACTGTAGTATAAATATCTCCTACATATGTCCCATTTGTTACTGTTCCCGTTATAATTTTGTATTAGCGTAATTTGTTTAATCAAATTATCCCGCCTGCGAATATAATGGATTACGTAGCTTGAAATTTTGTGACTTGTTTTGTCCTTGACACATAATATAGTGTTAAATAACAAATAATATAGTAAGTACGAGTATTAAGTAAATTGATGGCCAAGTTGCGAATAAACTGGAGTTCGTGCTGAAGCCCTGTTTCAATATGCATCACTTACGTTTTCTTCAAGACACGGTTTTACGGATAATATTGTCCAAACTTTGAAAAGCAACGTTCAATCTCTATCAACACTTGAACATTTCCTAAGGTTAACAAACGACACCGAATGCTCAGCAAACTTTCCTAGATTTGGGAAAATTGCCACTAAATTTTTCCATCCAAGCACAAAGTACCTGCATAGTTTTTTTTCATATTAAGAAAACAACGGTAAGTTTAAATATCCTTTCTGTTTTCTCTAGTAACATCACTAGCAGTTGCTACAGCTACATTGAGCGAAACAGACGCGTCCGTGCATTCAATATCGTAAACAAATCAATTCTTGGAATTA
>DWQT01003301.1:0-12680 GCA_018244895.1 Myscelus amystis hages | reverse complement strand
GTCGATTACAAATGTCCATGGGCGGCAGTAGCCACTTACCATCAGGCGGACTGCATGCTCGTCTGCTACTTCCATATAATAAAAAAAATATTGAAAAACAAGTTAGGTTTACTAAACAACATAGTTATACCGCCTCTATTCTGGTATTAACTCTGAAATCACGTGGAAAGGCAATAAAATGTTTATTCGCAGGTTTTCCTATGAATCAGAGCGCGTACGTGATTAATTGATTACTGCGTGTTATAGTTTTGGTGAGTAATACCTGAGCGGTATTTGACTAAACGTTGTCGTTATGCACGTGATCAACGTGAAATGGTAAGTCCATAATGACCGGAACGCAGTACAGCCAACAACGAACAAAGGACAGTGTGATTCGCGGTTCAAATAACGTTATCACTACTCTGTCCCTATATCCGTTTGTATGCTTAAATCTTTAAAACTACGCAACGGATTTTGATGCGGTTTATTGTAATAGATAAGAGTGATTGAAGAGGAAGGTTTACATATATACCTAGCCTTTGTTCGCGGCTTCTCACGCGTTGCGATTCAGAATTTCTTAATGACAATAAGCAGAAAATTTTCACAGTATAGGAAAAGAGACTCCGAATTTACTCCGAATTAAAAGCGCGCGAAGCCGCGGGCAAAAGCTAGTATATGTATATTTCGAAATTCGAATGCATTCTATAACTTAACATCTATTTCAGTTTATTGTGGCCGGTATAATTTTCCGATATATAATTCAGCATTGGTGGACAATTTGAAGGAATCCAAAGTCAGCTTGACCAGTTCTGTCCTGTTCTGCAAGAAGACGTGTAAAACGACGTTTTATGAAATGAAGTGGTCCTGTCCTGTTCTGTACCGCGCGCGTGTGTACTAAATTAATATAATGTTATCTTTCAACAATCCACGCATACGATATGTCATTATATATTGATTTGTTGAAAATACACAGAAAATAAATTTATCAGTTTTCCTCTAGCAAATTAATTTGCATTTAATAACTTCTGACCACTATTTGTATCGTGTATGGAAGTTGTCGGTAATAGGTAATATTATTTTTCCAATATCACGAAATAATTTTTTAACGGATGACACATTTTAAAACGTTTACTTACCTATGCATTATATGTAGTTTTAGAAAACACAAGATTACAAACGGATTACAAATACAGTCAAATGAAGTAGTCAAAAAATCCTTTACTTAATGCTTTGGAGACTTAGTACACTTTGATTTATTATAAATTTGCAGCAAACGGATCTTTGTATGAAACTGTAATTAATAACCGAACAAAGGCCATTTGAATGGTATTCAGCATTCTGAAGTCATTCTGAAGCACTGAAGCGAGCCGCCGGAAGCGGTCCGCCGGAAGCGACGCCATCTTACCGTCCATTGTAACTTGAACTCGTAGGAATCGGATTGAAAATGTAACGGTGGAGCCACAATGTCGCTGAGAAAGCTCAAAATATCATTTAAATAAAAAATAATTAATTTATGTATATTTCCAAAAGTTAAACGCTTCGATAAAACGTTATTTAAAAAAGAAATAGTAGCTAAAAAATGGCTATTTATTATTATAGAAGAATAATTGAATGAATCATACACACTTGGCCAAGTAATGCTTAGGAATGTTAATAGTGCAATAATTTAGTATAAAGATAAATTTTTTCACGCATTCGATTAGCCGTGTGTAATGGGCGAGTTATTTAATTTTCTTCTGGATTATTCATTGTTTGTTGAAATGCGAACTTTAGAGAAAGTGGCTTAGTGGCATTAATACCTACCCGCATTTTTGTGTTTCTACATGTATGACTATATTATATGCCTCGTTATCATGATATATGTATGTACTTTCGCTTTGATAAATATATATTGACAATTAAAATGTTCTCGAATTGAATGAGTAAAACGTCCTTTTCACATCAATTATACTATTCTATTCCTTTTTAATCTGTGCAGAACCCGAAGCGTAGAGTTTTATGTGTAGTGCGAGAGTGTTGTGAGCCGTTACTCAACTTGCAGGAATAAAATATTAAATGGAGTTACGTAACGACACCCAATATGCGCATGCGCACGTGTATAGGTGGTATCTTTGTTTGAAGTTTGAGCTTTACTGCTTAGAAATGGTTAACGCTTTGAATTTCCACATTATATTTTCCGATTGCAATGTAAAAAGGAACCCTGCTTCTGTCTTCCGGTGGAGATTAAAAGTAAAAATGTTTTTTTCTGTTTTTATTACAAAAAATATCATTACCGAGTTTACGTTTTAAGTAGGTAATATCTGATTCTCATTAAGTGGATGAATTTGAATGTGAGATTTAAAATACCTATACATGTAATGGCGTCTGTCAGTCACAGATGTGACTTCTGTCAGTTAGTCACAGATGATCAAAATATTTGTGAGGATTCAATTCAGGCAGACGTCAACACAGTTTGCGTGTCATCCCTTGTAGATTAGAATATTGGATCTCAGTTTAAATTAATTTTAAAAATGCCAATTTTTTTTTTCAAAGTTCGCTTTTTCCTTTAGATTCTAGAAGATTACGTTAAACTTTATTTTCAGAAACTCGGTTACTACCCAAAGGTAACGCGGATAGCATATTCACGAAGTTAATTAGACTTTAAAATGACTTTATCTTAGTGTTTTTTTTAATGAATAAATGAAGATCAACATGGATTTGATTCTAACAGTGGCTAGTCATTAAAGCTAGAGCGTTAAGAAGTTATGTTAGGTAGTAAATTGAACACACGTCACGGAGGCACGTGCGCTCAATGTCAGTCAACTCGCCCTGAGCCGGCGTCACGGCTCGCCTGCCTCCGCCGGCATTAGTGACTTATTGGGTTGGTCTCGGTGATTTAAGTGAAGAGTGAATCAAGAGGTAGAACCAACTAGCTGCTGGTATATTAAAAATATATTACGCCAATTGACAGCTCGTGTTTAATGGATATCTCTGACTAGTAGCTTGTTTTTGAACAATTTTAATCTCACTATTTCTGTTTCATATATAGCAGTAATATCAAATTGGTTTCGCTTCAATCTATCATGATTGTTTGAAGTTTATATCTCGGTACTCGCCTCTGACTGTACAATACCCCGTTAGGAATCAGGCGTGTTGATGTAATAATAATAATGTTTCATTCGAGCTGCAAACATCGAAAAGTTGCAAGATGATATTCATCATTTCTACGTCAATGTAAAGTCGAAAATGAGCAAACTCTATCAATTTTTTACGTCAGTAATCAACGTTACAGGTATCTATTGCATGTAGCTTGTATGCAGGTTCGCTCTCACGGCCTATATATTCGTATACCACATGATGTAAATGATTAGCCGATGCTCCACAATTTCGACCTCATTGGCACCTAAAGGTTATCTGGTACAGACAGCTAATTAGCGATCGGAACGTCTTTAGTCCAACATGTCACGGCGTTCTATGCTCAATAAACAATTATTATAACTGTATATATGATTTGCATTGATCTTTTTGACTTGTTAACATTTTTTGAAATACAAAGCATAATTTTAATTTTCGTCATGTGACCTGGCTTGAATTATGCAAAACCTAGAGCTGTCTATAATGTTTTTAGGAACTTAAGCTATTCTATTATGGCAAGGGTTGGTTTAATAAAATGGTTGAAAAAAAAGCCTATTTCTAATTTGCGCTGATCCGATCGTGGGTGTACACAACACGGTATACGTAAGGCATTTTAAATGCGCAGTACGAGTTCTGTTTCGACCGCGGTCACCGGAGCGTGGTCAGTGGGGTATCGTAGTCGATACAATCGATGAGATAATATTTATAATGCTAATTCGTATTTATACCGTACATAATGGGGGGCCGCGAGCCGCGACGACTGCCAAGGATACGGCCGATGGCCGCTACTTGTCCAGGAAGTTGATATCCCGGCATACGGAACGCTTGGTACATGTTAGATTTTGTTTTTCAAAGAGCAAAAAAGCAAAGAATCTATTTAGTGATTACTGTTTATTCTTATGTATAAGTAAAAATATGGAATAAGTAACTGCGCCAGTACCTATAGGTTAAGCTCTGTCTCGTTTTGAATCAGATGGCAGGCAGTGTGTGAAAATTTTCAACATATACAATATTATTGAGGTGTATTTCTAAACTACTAGATTTTGCAGTTCGAGCGTTACCTACTCCGTTCGAAATAAAGTAGGTACATGATATTTTTCAAAATACGTATAGGTTTCTGCAAACGTAGTAAGTAAACGTAGTATTCGCGAGTTTTTAGGCGTTCATTAGTCTGTGCATAGCCTCCAACTGCTTCCGCCAAAATTTTGAATCTCATTTTTCAAATTGGTTTTGGATGGACTTACCTACTCTGTAAAAATAAAGTATAAACTTTAACATAACATTGATTTTATGAAATTTAACATACACACACAGCATCGAAATAGAATAGAATTGGTAGAAACCAGAAGCCATAGATTGCTTTGTAATACCTAGTGTTCAGAGTGCCGCATGTTAACCGGCCGTCAATAAACCTTCGTACTTTGAAAGTAATGAAATATTAAATCTAATTGGCTTAGCAATAGTTTAGTACCATTAAATATGGGTTTATGGTGCGTTTGTAACGTGGCGCTGATGCCACGTGACACACGTGACCGCTGATATCGGTCACGTGATCATTTACAAACCATAACTGTGTTCGAGTAATTGTGTTACAGAATAATCACACACTTAATATGGTATGTTGTAATGACAGATTCGTGCTTTTGATTTTAGTGTTCCATTTCAGTGGCAGGGGTTGGAATCGGACGCACTTTCAGCCAGTAAACTCGTCAAGTATATTTCTGACAGAATTGACTAATTAACTACGACATAACGGTATGCATGTTAAAGTATTTATTAATACCGCAGCATTTCCTCATACAAGACGGAAATATGTAGTTCTCTATGATTTAAAAGTAATAAAGTGACTAATTAGCTGTCAAAAGGAAGAATAATTTGATTGCATACGGCCAGTGCGGCATAGTAGATAGCTGTTGTTAATCGTTCGCTAATCGCAAGAATAATGTATATTTTTGCACTTAGTGTACGGTTTATTACAATATTCATCGTAAACATTCCATATAGCTAGTTATTCTAGGATAGTATTCGTCTTTTCATAAATAAATAGATTCCTGATGAGTTTTTTACAAGTAGTGTTTTTAATCCGCTTATTTTCGAAAATTCGTTATATAAATACTTATAAACAGTTACTTTGTTATGCATACAATAATCGTTTTTTACAGTACAATCAATGCCCTTTATTTAATTTATGACGTAGGCACTTACTAAACCAAGGAGTTAAAAATACGTATTTTTCATTGTGTTTCTGCGTATTTATTAAAAAGCTATTAAGCTTATATTTTATTATAAATAAACCTGTAAATTAAACTTTTATTATGTTTGTATCGCTTATAGCAAGTATAAATGGGTATACAATGCGTATACAAAGCTGACAAAAACTTGGAAAAGGAATTCGGACAAAAAGCTTAACTTACTATCTGTACTGTACGTATCCCGTCCTAAAGACATCAATATTAATTAGGCCCACTGTTACAATTAATCAAACCTGTCGCTTTAATTGATTGAGCTGTGGGATAGTAATGTGCGTGTAATAGTAATATTTTTTGTGCAAGCCGTACTTTTTAAGTAATAGCCAAGTCGAGGTCATTAACCTCTCTATTTTTAATATGATCGCATTTAATTAGCTATTAACGATTGTGTTGATAATTTAAATACATATTATATCCGTTTACAATAATTTTGTTGTGCTGTAGGTAATGCATATTTAGTTTCAGAATAATCTATGCAATATAAACTACGAAAGAAATTTCTTCGTATCGAATCTTCGTATTCGGTATTCGTCAAACAGCAATCAAATGTGATCAAGGAAACACCACGATTTGTGTGTATGGAAGGTGTGAATGCACTTTCGACCACCCACAAGGTTTGCTTGGGACTTCCGTTTGTTTACAGTGCGAATCCCCGTGTAGTAAGCATTAGAGACTTTTATTATTGACTGCGCGCGTAGAAATCACTGCGTTTCTTGTCTTGTAGACGCGTTGAGATCGCCGCACGCGCAGCTTCTAGCGGCGACGACGGCGACTGCGACGCGCAACTATCCCGCGCTCGTCATTCCGCGCTTAACCTCCGCGCGCGACGGTCGTGTCGCGTCGCTCGCAGTATCGCGCCAATATACTTCGCGTACTTGTGCTACCTTGAAGGATATCTGTGCAATGTGCAATGGAGTTTGTATGAGTGATCGCCCTTAAGGGCTCTTCTAGTGCTTATTTTATTTGTGACTGGAAATTTTAAAGCAGGTGAGTAACGTAAAAATTGTTATGAGTAACAAAAAGCGTTAAGTTTATGGGCCATTGTGTTTCTTTATATTTTGTGCATGCCTCGTTAAATTCAGGACCACACACAAATCTTTATATCGAGAATGTAAAATTTATCTTTAATATTTAAATCTGGAATCTTTAGATGTAAAGTTTAATTGCTTCTTAAGTGTCAGCTACGTGTTTAATCTTGACCTTCACTGGCTTCTGTATTTTAATGCGCGCATGAAAAACTTCAATATGTGTATGCACATAAAATTAACTCATTTCATAGTTATTCACTGCAATTACAGAGGATTACGTGGTCATTTTCTGTTATTATTCATAGCGAGATTAACAATGGCGTGCAAATTGTACACTCGGACACTTATTGTGATTTGCTTTGTTATTACGTAGTTTTATATGTTAAAAATATACAACATAAGTACTTACATACATGGGAAATATTTACCAGAAACAATATGATTTTATTAGTTTTTAATACTAACTAGGCATCTACACAATTTTGATAACACAACGAAAAATTAAAATTACTTTCTTTTTAACTATTGCAAGTATAAATCGATTAGTTACACGTAACCAAAGATGTTGAAACGTAATGCATATGAAAATTTATTGAAAACTCTATTTCTGTCAATGTTCATCATACCTATAGGTATACGTATTGTTTCTAAGGTATGGAAGATAATCTCTTGTGCCTCCACCTATATGGCCCTCTTCATATATCGACTGGAGTGCTGTATGGGCGGATATTGTTACGTGACACTGCATTATCTTCGACTATTGTACGATAGTGTTCACACTAGAAGTCTATTCCATGAATTCTTGTACGCGATCCTTAGAAAATTAATTTCAAAGCGATCGGTACTTATTGACATTGTTAATCCCGTTTTTCTGTTTAAATTACAGCACAAGTATTAGAAGGTTAGGTAGGTAGGTTGATTAGGTAGGTAAGAGTATTTATCTAGGCAAATTTAGCAGTCAGTCCTGTTTATCGCTGTTGCATAAAAATCAAATTAATTTTCGTGGAAATCAACAGTATACGTCCAAAGCTTTCGAGCACACCGGTTCTTCTTATGAAAATTAATAACGTATCATAATAATATATACGTTCTGGGAATCAGATTGTGGAACACCACATAAATGTCGTAACGGTTACTGTGGCTTTTGAAAATTCAGGAAATCCTTTTAAAACATCCTGGAAAATTTCGTTAAGCCCAAACACCATTAAAAATATTTATCCTGTTCCTAGTAAGACTTCAAAGTAACGTTATGAAAGAAACAGTCTAGCTGTTTCTGCACCAAACGTTACTGAATCATCAATGGATTTATTGGTTTTTAGTGATGTAATGGAAAATGGAAGCACGAATCACATAAATGAATCATAACTTTTTCTGTTTCTTTACATTTTCCGTTTCTGCTATAGTTCAATTTCTTGGAAAATCTTATTTTATTTTATGCAATCCTTATTAATTGCTGTCATATTTAGACATTAAATTTTTGTTCTCAAATTTTAATTTGAAATAGAAAAAAAAACTACAAATAGGATTCTATTTAAAACACAACAACGACATGCGACTCTCGAGAGTCTCGAGACTCTCGAGACGAATTTCTCACATCAAAAACAATCACCATTAGGAGCAATGCACGCAGCTATGTATCTCATTATAGAAACAATAAAATTGTAGACACTTTCTCGACTTTCCTGGCACCTTTGTTGGGTCTTAAAGCTCCGAGATAATTGTAGAAAGACGCGAAGACTCCAATTATTCAAACGTAATGGACGAATTGTTTGCTGGGAACGATCGGACACTATGGATGAATAATTGGCATCATTCCGTACAGGAGTATCTGATGCTAAAGCAGTTCAATTCCAGTTTAACGGGCATCTAGTTAACATATCTACACACTATGATACTGATATTTTTATTACACACAGTCCTGGAACAAACAAATGTGCTCATCACACACAGATCTTTGTCATGGGAGACAATCGAACCTTCCTCCGTAATAATTTAATAGACAGGGTCCAGTAAAGTAAGCTCGAGAGCTAACGGCCACGCTAATAATACCATCCTTTTAGAGATTCCCATAAAAATTAATGTTGAAGATCGTTCACTGATTGTTTTACTGCCACCGAGCATTCGCTGCGGTTACGTTTATCACACGATACTTTCATATGGTATTATGAGATATCTTTGTCTATTTTTGTTTCGTTTCAATTGCCTTTTTTGTGATGTATTCGTTCTGTAGTTACATGTTCTATCTTTATTCTTTTTGCCATTAAAAATGTAATATAAGTACTTGTGTACATATAACTGATTGCTTTTCACCACGATCTTCTTCATTAAAGCTCAGCAATTCTCTCGAGCTCAATTAAAATGATTACGTGCGGTACTTGAGCGCGTCGAGTGCTTTTCCTTAACATATTTATTGTGTGCATCGTAAACTTTTAAAGCGTCATCAATCCTTCAATTGCACTCTTCGGCAAATCTCAGTTTAAGTTTGAGCTTAAGTCTACTTGCGTTAATCAAACCAAGTCGGATTACATCAGTCGATGAGCCGTGCCGAATCTTAAATACATGCGAGCTGCCAGTAATTTGAATAAAATACATCAATCCAATTGAGACCCGATCCAGTTGCAATTACCAGGCCGAGGCTGCGCGCGCGTCGGATTACAATGCACGCTACTGGCTTCTGTCTTAATACTATATAATTTAATATTTTCAATGAACTTTTCTGATTGAAAATTCATTTGTGAAACACTCCTCATCAACGTCAATTCAAAGGTTAATGCATTTATTTGTTAATGGATATTGGTAACCATAAAGGCTAGCTTTAAATTTTCTTGTAGAAGTCTTTTACACTGTTTACTTTGGAATAATTCACAACTAATGAGTGCTGATGTGAATTAAATTTATATAAAAGTTCATTCATTTTAAAGTCAATATTATAAAGCTTATGGTAATGAAAATAAGACTAGATCGTATCATGTTTTTGGAACTAGTCCCGGGTAAAATAGGTTGAAACAGAGAGGTGAATTCTATTTTTTTAGTCAAAAGTTGGTAAATATGTGAGTGTAGCAAAATGGGAATTATACAGGCGTGTATTTTGTAGCTAACTTTACATTATATTACCGATGTTACGTTTCTACTGAAATGATCAAGGTTTAGTACATTGGATCAAACGTCGTTGTTTTATAAGGAGGTCGTAATCGTCTCCATCTTGACTCTACACGATGGTCTAGAATGCCCTTAATTGCAGCATTGCGTAGTCGAGCTATTTAGGAACAATTGCTAGATTGCTTCTAAACACAGCGTCACTTGTTTGTCAGTTAAGTGTTAATCTCCTGATTGGTTGATTGAGCGATTATTACGGTGTTCCTTTTGGTCTGTTTGGTGTTTTTTTCTAGATGAGTCAATGTGTAATCGCCGAGAAGCGAAAAAAATCTTCTAAAAATAGTTTCCATTTATTCAACAGATTCTTTTTATCGATTACTTCATAAGGTCACCTTACTTTTCCAATCAATCATGTTAACATAAAAACGGGGTTCGAAATAACAAAAAGACACGATAAAACAAATTGCCAGTCCACAACAAAACTTTTAATAAAATATGTACTTACATTGTGTACGAAACCCAGAAAAAACATTAGCAAACGTAGTTTTTGCTAAAACACAGGCGTATAGTATGGAATTTCGCTGAAATTTTATATGTAATGTTGGTACTACTGCTAGACGGTCAAGACTTCTTTCGCGATCGATTGGATGCGTTCAAAATAACATTGGTCACGTTAACGAAGCTTGCTGAATTCCGCGATGATTCGTTTTGGATTCGGGCGATTTAAATCGATCGCAGATTTCTTTAAGGTTTGTTAAGATGTCCAATTTAATTTCGTTCCCATTAAGTAGCTTCCATGCGAACTTAATTGGGCAGATCGTAAAAAGAACGACAATGAAAAATTGACGAAAAAAAAACACTAAAGAAAATTTATTTTGTGGTTTGTTTTATTATGACTTTCTGTATAACTAGTAAATTGTCCTGCTTTTACTTCTTATAATTAAATTAATTATTGCTAGCCAGTAACCTTCAAGGTTATACGATATTTTCTAAATTATTTCAGCACATTGAGTAAATTCAGTAATTTATATACTTATTGGTCGTTGAACCAGCACTTTGTGAACATAATCAGTAGTGGATTCGATTCTGAATTAGGACAGACATTTGTGCCATAGTACGTGTATCTGTTGTTAGTTTGTTCCTTCGTTTGCCGTAATACTTGGGAAGATAAGTATAACTGATCATAAGAAGTCATTGACTGTGTATTGTCCGCCTGTGTGTACAGTTCTGCGAATATTCGTGGTGACAATGGATCCATCATTCCACGATCCGTTTTCTAAGCTGTTAAACGGTAAAGAAGCTACAGATATTCTTATTGATGTTCACACAGGGTTGACGGCATGTATTTCGCATGGTACAGATGACGACAATTAACTATCAAAATATTGACCAATTTTCAGATCATAAGAAGAAAAAAGTATGCATAAAATGTTATACATTCTGGACGAAATATTAAATGCGTTTTCTTTAAGATATTACAAAGACACACACAAATTCAACTGACGTCTAAATGTTTCATGGAGTTTGTGTGCTGTTTTACGTTTACCGTACCTATAGTATTCTCATATCATGTAAAATATATTTCATATACATTGTTAAGGTAAAATTTTAGTTTTGTACACGGTTAATAATAAACATGCATTAGTCCAAACAACTATGTAACATTTGTACAAACAGTATAAAGTTGAAAACGCACAATGTTTTAGCTATCGTTCATCGACGTTGTCGCTCTAGTCAGCAGACCTACACAGATCTAAGCTGTCATATATAGGTACAGTCAGTCACGGTATATTCCCACTCGTGCGTGAGACAGCCCTTGAAATATTCGCCTCGCAAAAACACTGGCTGCATCGTATTCTCACGGACTGCAGGCTTCAGATTCATGGTTAGGAATATCAATTAATCTCTCGTTGATGCTCGTTTTATTTTATTACACATCTTCAATGTGTCGCTGAAAATCATAGTAATTCGTTGGATTTATACATCCAACTCTAACAAACGTATCATTAAGGAAATTATAGACTACATATTTATAGTACCTCTCTGATTTTGAATTTTTTTCGCATAAGAGTTATACTTTAATTTAAGATTATTTAAAAGTAGCGTAAAGAGCTATGCATTTTGTAGGCAAGCGAGCGACACCCTCCAATGTGCCTCACCTACCATCAGATGCCCTTGCAGTCCCACTTAAGCCGACCCAATAAGAAAACAATTTTTTTTGTAATAAAACTAACTGTTATAATTTGTAGTTTGATGCCGAAAGATTCGTTTCGGTTGGTAACTTAGCAAGCTATACAATGTTTGCGGCTGTGTTATTTGCTGAAGGTCTGGCTTACTCCTACGTTTACTTAGGATTTCTGCTTTTTACACAGACTTGGAAAAAAAAGGAGTCTGTTTGCACTTCGTGCCTGGTACCGTGTTGATATTTAGAACTGTTTTCATTTTATGACCGCACTAATTCCATTCCTAGTTTTTTATATCAAGCACGATTTAAAGAACGATATGAGATGTATTAGATTGTAAGAGTAGCATATCAACAATAAAATTATATTGAAACAAAGAAATTATATAGAAAAAAATATACATTATATAAAAACAAAAAAATCCTTTCATTGAGGATATGGTACCTACTCTTGCAATTTAATACTTTTCATATCTTTATTTAGGTGGTTCATGATGTAAGTAACGACTTATGGAATTATCGCGGTCATCAAATGAAAAAAGTTCTAAAAGGGATTCTTTGTTTACCTATATACAATTAATTTGATACCAGGACGCGGGTAATACAAATCTCGTAACTCAATTCATTTCGCATTTCGTATGCGTATGCATGGCAGAACGAACATGATTTATAGTTACGATTAAAATATAATGGTTAATAAGCTACGGGGAACCGCGGGCGTTGCGCAAAGTCGTGCGATTGTCGCGATTCGCGCGTTTTGCTCCACTATTACAGATGCCTGGGAACCGGGCACAATGGCGCCGGCTCCCACGCTCTCGCGGGCTTGCGACACTGCGACACTTGTCAGCGGCCTCGTCTGCTGGCTGCTGATCAGATCGATTATGGAAGTTAGGAAGTCGCTCGTGGCACTGGCCTCTTGCTCCAGTGTTCGGAGACCCTGAGTGCGGGTCGTGGTTTCAACTCCCAACCTTGATAACATTTACGTGATGAACATATTGCTCTTTTTATGTTTATGGATGTAATAAAAATAAC
>DWQT01003300.1:0-12681 GCA_018244895.1 Myscelus amystis hages | reverse complement strand
ACGTCATATTTATGCATCGCTTTCAGTGATATTTACTATGAACTTTGATGTCATTTTTGATAACTAAGAAACTCAATCGAAACTGGTACACCACTTTCTTGGACGATGGTACATAAGGATAGGTTCATATGTGAAACATCCGATGATCTAGCTACATACGTCAGCGTAATAGAGTATGACATGTTTTAAACGTAGGCGTCCGGCCGTCATTGATATTATGGTCATGGAACCTTGTTTGTTGACAAAGTTATGTTTCCGAAGGGTATGTAACTACTTAATGATTGATTCACTGTACTTAATTGATTTAATGACTATACCTACGATGTAGACACAATGGACCAAAAACTTCAGGAATTTTAGTATTTTCTTTGTCCTACGCGTATTTCCCTTTTGCTACTTATATATAAACAGAATTATGTATATTTTAATTTATCGGTTGGTTTATTGGGTGACTAATGGAATTAAGGTAATGAAAGAATAAATTACTCTATATTATTTCAATCAATCTCTACATAAATTATTGTCTTAAAACATTTGTTTGATTATGCAGTTAATGCTTTTATTAATATTTGTGTTTCTGGCACTCATTATTAATTATTAACAATGCAGTCATATTTGATTTTTCATAAGTATGCATAGTTTTTTTTTTAACTTAACCATATGATCAGGTTCCGACTATTCCTAATTAAATAAGCAATGAATATAAACTTCCATCATTTTTATATTATATTCCTAGCTAATTTTGAGTTGAAAAAACACCCAAGGCGGATCTAACGAATCAAAGGGCTAACTTGATTCATTAAAGCGGCGAAGAATTTAAACTTTTAACGAGAACAAGATTTACGACAAAATCTCATTATGCTAAAGCGTTCCTATACTTGTACATTTTTAATAACAGCCTTTGTTATTATTAATTAGTATTAATAATTACGCTAAATTAACGACGGAAATTTATTTTTTGTCCTGAGCAATAATAAAACGTGCCTTAATGAGGGCTAAAAATTACCGAGGCTATTATTTCACGGTTCAAATATTTTATTTTACAGGCGGCCCCACTTCTGAGGGTTGGAGATAAAGAAAAATAATAAAAAAACATTGGAGCCAGTCACAAAGGGCCTCTTAACGTCCTTTCGCTCAAGGAGGCTACAGAAGAAGCGGCTGTTACGAATTAAATATAATTTCTTTTTTTGTAATGCGTATTTTTTTGGTCCAATCTTCTATCTGTAAATTTTTTCTTACGGCCTTTCTTGCGAGTGTTGTCATCGCTTATTATATGGTCATTAGGTATCATGCTCTCTTTGATGTTGAGAATATTTTAATTTGATTTCTATGGTTTCTTTTGAATGTTAAAAACCTTTTTATCTCTTCCTTTCCGAGAAATTATTGAGCTGAAATATATAATATATTGTTCCTTATAATGCCCGTTATTAGTATTGTTATTTTGAAGCGTGGAGTATACTCGTATACACCCACCCAACGGTTCGTGTTATATGCCATGGATTCTTTGTAAATATAAAATTAGATACATCCTTTGTTTGAATATTAAGAACAAAGAAACTTCGGAGTATGTACAAAGAAATAGCAGTATCAAATTTGGAGTAAAACATTATATTAAACAGATAGATTTAAAGACACAATATTGGCAATAATACGTAGTAAAAAATAAACGATAAAAAGAAACATGAGTATGGGTAGGAAAGGGAAATCAAAGTGCGCTTAGTCAAAGCACTGATCTGCTGTTAGTGCATCTAAATTGAAATCGAACGGCTAACTTGGGAACTTTCAAATCAAACCGTTCCCGAGTCTGATGCCAATTATCGATGTTGACTCAGGCCTCTGTTCCTTGATTGAGCCGGTGTTTGTTGCATGCACATTGCGCATATGTTGCATAGCATTTCAATGCTACGACCGTGTTACATTTTAGAGACATCGAGAATAGGAACTAACTTACTTTAGATAGCGATTGGAAGCGATAAGAATTTACATTATAATTTATCATGAGTATTTATATTACAATGTATCATGATAGTATTTATATTACAATTTATCATGATAGTATTTATATTATAATGTATCATGATAAAGTTTAAACTAATATAATAATGAATGGACTTCATCCAGTAAAGAAACAGAATACGAAATGGTTGGTACACGTTAATTTTTAAATCGTGCAGTAAAGTTCGCAACGAGAACATTAACATCCGAACAAGGGACGTTGTTTTAAGACTTCTCAAGCTGAGGGTGCAATGACCTGCCCACATTATTTAAAACATCTACAACTTATGGACAAGATACGATTTTGAGTGGATAGTAATGCTTAGCTGTTAATGTGTGCACTTTCGTGATATAATTATGTTTTAGTTATATTACAATTTTAGTTATAAAAATATATTATATTTATTTAATGTCCATACATTGAGAGAAACGATCATTTTTTTGTCACAAGTGAATCAATTTAATTTTTTAACCCTTTTCTTGCTTTATGATTGAATGTCGGTATTTCATTCAAATGTCGGTCAAAATGCGAGGGTTTAAGTGATGGTCAGTACACTTCACATCCCTTAACAGGTCTTCCAAAGAAACTAGTGTTGGTTTTCTAATGCTTACTTTATACCGTTATAGGGAGGGTTTAACCGTTACAGGGAGTGATGTTACACTATTCAGCACGAACTAATAATTGTGAAGTCAGAGGTTCGCATCATGATTTACTTACGCACTTAGATTTTAGAACATTAAATATGAGTGAAGCAACATTCACTCACTTCATTATAAAGTAACGAGTTTGTAGTTCACGTGAATAGCGGAGTCAGTTCCCGAATTAAACGCCAATTACCGTTGTTGACTCAGAGCTGACTGGTCCTAAGTCGATCAGATATTTGCTAGCGTTTGCAATTACGTTGCAATTCGTACGTAGGTACTCGTACGTCTATTGTTTGTTTCCTTACCCAATTAATGGCTTCGGACTATTGACTTGTGATGTCAAAGGGCAACAGTATGCTAGATAACAAGAGGATTATTAGTCCTATTACATGTGTGCCGATATCATGTACACATGTATGTATATAGAAATTGTAAACTGTCGAGTATCCAATCTATAGAATCTTTGAGTTGAGTTTGGATTGTCAAAAGTATCCGTTTTGAATTGTAGCTCGAAGCAAAAGTTTCAAAGCATAACAAACATTTTTATAACCTTACCTTATGGAGTACTAGAATCCAGATGTGTTAGATAAGTTTCCGTGTCTTTTATCTACGGAAACTTGTACATAGGGAATGGATATTCGTAGAGATAATACAGGACGTTGGCTTTGTTCAGGGGCCGTCCATGTAACCTTCATTAATCCGAACTTGTATTCATATCTTGATTTAGGGGCTGGATAGTGAACCTCTCAGTTATTTGGGTGTATGCTGTTTTACTAGCGCTCGTATAATTTTAGACGGTTGTGGACCGTTCAGATGTTTCAGTATAAGGATCGTCTATAGTATTAAATAAAGGCCTAACGTTATGTCCTTCATTATGATCAAGTCGATGGTGTGGACGCTCTAAACTGGAACTTCACGTTCATAAAATTTGATGAATTACATTATGGAGCATAATATCTTTAACGGTTTGATGTGTAGAATTTTAAAAAGTTCTGTTTTTATTTAAATTTGTTTCCAAAAATTGTAATGGATTACAGTGATTCCACTTTGAAATTGCACTTCTATTTAACACATTGAATCTTTATAAAACACACTTAGTATAACAAAAATTTTGTACAATCTCAAAATTTTCATATTTAAGTTATTAATTAAACGAAGTAAAGAAGAAATGAAAAATTCTTATCTGAATGATATAATAGTAATGGACTATTATTTTTATTGTGACTTAAGTAACTAATATTTTAATTGTGACTTATTCGCGTGATTTATGAATTGACTTTATTACTTTTGTGAACATGTGAACAACATTAGGAGAAGCAAAAAATCTCATAAAAATGTATTAGCCAACAACCGCAATGAATATTCTTTGAATTATTACTAACATAAATGTAATGGCTTTGTTGATATTTTCATATTAAGACTCCAGGGAGATTACGAAAATGTTGAATTTGCGTGCTACACAATAATCATAGCAAAGGTTACGTATGTTTCAACTACTTGTACTGATCGACATCGATTCAAGGCTCCAAATTCTTAAGCTGTGTCCAAGTATATAACAACAAATACCTGTAAAACCGAAAGAGCTTATGATGATTGGTTAAGCGTTTCTCTAACTACATGTCGAGTTGTGGAGGGACTGTTTCGGTACCGACAAATATAAAAAGTCTATTATTAAATAAAAAGTCTATCATTAATTAAATACAAGTGTGTAGAAATTATAAGACTAACGCGAAAATCATTAACCGATGTTTTATTGTAGCGCTGATTGTAGTGTTAATTTATATTTATATTTAAACCCGTAATACATTTGTCCGATCGTTAAATTAGGGGAAAAGTTAAATATTTTTATCCATTTTCATTTTTCTCTTTTTTTCATTAACTTCGTTACATTTTTTCCCTTTCGCTCCCGCGCATCGCCTGTTTTTTGGTCATTCGGTTGTAATGCAGAGCAAATATGATTCAGCTGGAACATAAATCCTTCTACATAAACGGAGTTTTGAATTAAAAAGAACTAGCTTCCGAATTAAATTCATTTCTATTAAATGAATATTTCTGTTTGGTATTTAGGAGTTTTTTACGAAAGATGAAAACTGGACTGGCGTTCTCAACAGCCCGTATTAATAATTTATAAGAGGCAATTTATAGGGAATGGTCGTGTATGTAATGGCGGCACTAAAGGACACGATAAAAACAAAATCGTTTATCTTCTGCTTTCGTCGCTCTATCAACATGTAGGTATAAACGTTTGTCAGAAATGGCTGGAAATATTTATGAAAACGAAACGTACGTTATGTAATACATTTTTCCGTAATGTATTGTCAAAATAAGTTAACCAAAAACTCATTGCGTTTATTTGTCCCAGAATTTTGTATTCTGATTTTTCTGTATGCAACGGCAATTTGTTTTCCTTTTGTTACTTGAAAAATGAAGGTTTTAATAAACTGCGATCAAAAGTATTTTAAAGATTATTGAAGTACGTTTATGGGGCTACTCGTAAGTGAATGCTGCAACTCATGAATATTTTTATTATAATACAATGCAATTCAAACCGGTTAACAAACCGAACTACCTTTAAAAAGAAATAATAATTCTTTACATTAAAAAATGTTGATTATTGAATTTCTTTTAACTTTAGATAGTTTGGTGTATTTTCGCGATCTCACCTGTCTATAAATATCTTATATGGTATCCCACTGCTGGGCAAAGGCCTCCCCTCTATCACGCCAGGTGTTGCCAGTCGCTATTGCAGGCCAATTCTCCAACAAGTCAGTAAAGTCGTGTGTGAATACGAAACGAAATTCATCACAAATATATCTAGATGCTAAAAGGTATCAGGTCGTATGAAAATCCCATTACATGTTCTTTCCGGACCAGTGAACAATAACGAGTGTCGGACCGCCCTTGGCCCTTTCTGATGGTATCAGCGGCGGACGAAGACTTCGCTCCAACTTGTTTTGTCTCTCAATTCCGGTCGATTTCTTTGTTAGGAAAGCCATCAAGCGACCTAATCAAGTAAGAAATTGGTGGTTTCGGCCGAACTTGGGTCTTTTCATGGAACTCTGTTGTAGTGCTGTAGTTTTTATAGGTATTGTTTGACGGTCTGTGGTAACTGGCGTACGGCCATTATCTCTTCTCATTCTTATCTGCAAATTAAGAGCTTGTTAACATGTTCCGATTGATTTATGAAATGATTATACTAGTGATAGGATTATAAACTACCAGTAACATGATGCATCGTTGATTTTATTAACAGTTGTACTCACTTATAAAATCGTACAGAAATCTATTGTATTAATTACCAATAACAATTCCTAATTTTATTAATTAATTATTAATTGAATTTGTTAGCTTCAAATATGAAAACGGAAACTGCAATTGAAAAGCAACAACGGAAAGGAATCCTATCGTTGTAAAACTAATATTACTTTTATGATGTTCGACAAGCGAAACAGGTAATTCTGCCATTAAAATGAGTCGTCACTTCGATTACGTTTTATTTGAAAAGGATATTGGTTTCCGCTTGCAACTGCGGAACTAAAGATCCCGTAGTTTGCGGAAACACGCTTCGCTGAAGGCGTGTGCTGCATCTTTGAGTAGCAGCACAAAATTGACTGTAGCAGTCAGTGGAGTATGAACGAGGGGTCTTTTAAAAATGTAAGCTACGAAGTAAGTAAACCAATGATATCTGAATGAAATAGAAGTCAACGGTCAGCAAAAATTTAAATGAACTCAGGTTTTTTACATTTTGCAAATGCTTTAGAAGTCCGAACCAATTTCATGTAAACCGTGTTTCTAAGCATTTCATATTTAATATAAAATAGTTTTTAATTGTCTATGTATAAAATGTAATGTCAGTGAAACTGTAGATAATAGAGATTTTTTTGAACAATTTATTTTTTAGAAAATAACACGAAAAGAGCTTTTTACATCGAAATATCAGTTCTACTTGCACGTCACGTGCAATAGTTGATTTTTTGTATTTATGGTAACGGCACTAACGTTTTTTTAAATATCGTGTATTTTTAGCAAAACACTCGAAAAATATTACACCTATAAAAGCGATGAGCTTTATCATGGAAATGATCCAATATTTTTTTTATTTATGAAAGTTTTCAATTGTTTATTTTACACTGAGAAAACGTGAAAAGGAATGTATCTATTATTTTTTTGAAACTGATTGTGTTTTTGAATGAATGTAAAGATAATCTGTACTACAGACCAAAAACATACATTAATAATTTAATTAAAAATCAGGATGACTAAAAAACTATTGATCTTTCATTTCATAAAGTTGTGTATTGAACATCACTTGTAATGTGTAAGTAAAATAACCTGAGAAACTCTATACACCTTGGAGTTCTCTGAAATGTTTTCTTAGCATACTAAGCCACAAGTTATACCAAAGGCACAAAATAGTTGATAACCATAATATATGAGATTAAACTGACTATAAACGTAGTGAAAAACTTCCAATTCACTTTCAATTTAACGGCAATTTGACGGTGTAGAGCATCTCTTATAAACTTGTGGAAAATTTTAGTGCACAGTGTTTTGCCGAGTCAGGCTGCGTGGAGTGTTCGGGTGCTCCAGACCGCGGCCCCGTTTGGACGCGCGCCAACCCGCTTGACACATCTAGTGCCCACTTTACGACGTCTCCGCGACGGGAAGCCGACGTCATGCAAACTGCGCGAACATAGCACCAGCACGGAAACTTACATTACATTACTTACATTAACATTACAAACTTATTATACATTACTTACGTTACATTACTAATTTACATTACATTACTTACATTAACATTACAAACTTATTATACATTACTTACGTTACATTACTAATTTACAATAACATTACTTACATAACATTACAAACTTACATTGCATTACATACATTAACATTACAAACTTATTATACATTACTTACGTTACATTACTAATTTACATTACATTACAAACTCACATTACATTACTTACGTGACATTACAAACTTACATTACATTACTTACATAAGATTACAAAGTTACATTACACAAAATGACAAGCTTTTATTTGATAGTAAATCTAGTACTTGTCCAGTTTGTAATGGCAGGGATATTGGACTATCCGTGCTTTCTGCCTACCCCGTTAGGAACCTGGAATAAAAAAAAAAATAACCAAAAAACTGGGGTTGATTTTCAACTTAATGACATGCGTATAAGAATAACATGTATGCGTATATAATGTTATTCATGCAGAATTTTACATTAAAAATTGATATACATGTTTACTTCAATAATAAAGGAAATGAATATCAATCATTTCATATGTTAATTAAAGATAAGATTTTTTATTGTAACCTTCTAACACAAGTTTTTAAGATATAATAATTACCTGCAAATGCATAATATAAATTAAATACTTTATAACACGGAAGTAGGCATAGAAAGTGATAAAACTCATCACAAAGATCACCAAAGGAAAGTTCTTGATTAAAACGAACAACGCATTGGCGAGTTGTTTGCCGCTTGTTTCATCCTTTAGCTATGAGACTCTGTAGATTTTATTTAAGCCAAGTTAAAAGTTAGAAGCTCGGGGCCACTATATTATATATAAGGCAGCATTCTATTTACGACTTCCGACTAATTCCGAGGTCAAATGCGGATGTCGAAGACGTTTGATCTTGTTCATTGCTTTTTGTGGCGCGGAAAATAAACTTATCTTTACTAACAAAATACAAATTCGAGAGAAAATCTAGGAATACGTTGCAGAAATACGTTACTTATTATTTCAACGTGAATTGAAATGATTTGAATAAGGTTACAGTATACGTAAAAACGTAGAATAGAATTTAAGTTTTGAACTAGAAATTTTTATTTCATACGATATATTGTGATATCCGTTATTGTTATTTGTTACATTAGGTAACTACTAAAGACTACACGTAATGTAAACATTGAAAGGATTACCTCTAATCTGATTTATATTAACTACCATAATTATAATGAATCTTTTTGTTTATTCATAGATAAATTGTAATTGTAATTCACAGGTAAATTATATCATTATTACGACGGGTATTTAATTAGAATAACATACAAAGCTATTTAAATTTTGACATTTGTGTCAAGAATAGAACTCGAGATTCTAGGACTAGAGGCCTCAATTTCAACCATTAATGTTTTATAGTTATTCAATGATACTCCTAAAAGCCTTTAAACACCACGTTTGATCATGTTTACAGCTTTTGTCTTTCTATTTAAATTATAGGGATCTTTAACGAAATTGAAAATATATATTAATGTCACGTGAAAAGTTCAATAACCTTTTCAAATATAACAATATATTTAAATGGCTTTTAGCGTAAATATATTTATGTATTTACGCTAAAAGCCATTTAAATATAACTTTAACACTTCTATTATAAAAAGTAGCGACAGCGCTCGAACACAGGTAAATAGCAAATAACTATATTTTCTCCGTCGCGATACTGTTTAGCGGCCATTTTGCGATGCGACGCAATGTTTTCGCTACTGAAACACTCATCGAAGTGTTGCCAGTATAGGCTTATGAGCATTTTATTGTAATTTCAGCCAACGAATTCAAGGAAATAATAATGTTCTTTAAGGCATGCTTTGTTTATCAACTCGTACTTTTTCAGGGTGGCCTTAATCCTTTTTATTCAGAGGTACCTTATTTAACAGTTGAATAATTAAATGACAAAGAATCAACAACTTCGTGTTGGCTAATATTACAAAATACCCTTGTTTAGAAAATCCAATCGGGTTCGTATCAAACATTCAATTGTACGGTAATCTACATAGCTGTTTAGATCGCAATATACGAATTCCCCGCGAAAACGAAAATAAAAGGGGATGAAAATAGGAGTCACTATCTCTGACGTATTCGAGTTATGCAATAAAACACCATTGTATCTTGCGTGGAGACGGGCCGCGTACTACTCGACATTCGCGACTTTGCCTGGGTAAATATAACTTTAGGTAATACTTTTTTATACCCTTTTAGCGTTTTGCACCTTATACCTTTCAATTATTTAATAGTTTTTTTTATGTGCAATAATTATTTCGAGTTATATAATTTTCTAAAGCACGTCCTGTATCGTTAACAGTGGTGCCATCTGTAAGTAATAATAAGTATGTAAGTGTTAACTTTAATTCGATGTTTTGTCAAAAACGTTTTGAATGTTTCATTAAAATGTCTGTCAAAGTATTGGACATAAATATTAAATGTAGGTACTTTCCACAATTTCCAAATATATATTATCATAAAAGTACAGTGTTCTGACAGTCTGTATGTATTTTATTCGTATTAGAGGGTTATACATCACACAACTCCTATATGGTAAGTATTACGTCGCCGATATGAGCTGTTTTATCGGGATTTTCTGTATTATATTCAACCTTTATCCGTCATATAAGGGTTTTCTGGATAAAATTCACATAGGGATATATTGATAAGAATTTTTATTATGCGAGAATGGGACGTCGTGTGCGTTGTAATATTTTTGCGAGTGTAAGTATAAGTTATTATGGGTATTTCTTATACGGTACTAGCTTGACCCTCTTAGAGAATTAGTTTATCATACTTTATATAAAATATTTTAGGTACCTTTGCACTGACTTGGGCTCGGCAACACTCAGTAATATATTTATGTCTGTGAAAAATTAGATTTGCTCTGTTGTTTAGCAGTATTTATCACTGACGTCATTTAGGAATGTCTGTATTTTTGGATGTAGCGGTCATCTATTTGCTTCGCTGGCCTTAATTGTAGTACAGATAGGTGATTGAAATAATTTTCATTAAACATTTTATTCATTTTTATAAAGATACATTGTTTGAACGTAATAATATTTTACATGAGTTGAATAAGAAATCGTAAAAATTTCAACTCCCTTTCTTATTGTGATTACAAAAAAATAGTAATAAGAAATCAGAAATATTGTCGCCATAATCAGGTCAGGCTTCCGACGGGGTAGATAATTAAATGATATAAATGTATGCCACTATCATTTCAGGCTACGAGCATTTTGCCCCTAGTGTGGTCTTATATTGACATTTTTAACATTACAGAATATTAGCTTTAAGTTTAAAAGCCTCTAACAATATGCCCTTAATTATAAACTTTCGTAATTTAAGTCAATACAAGTTAATGTACGCACAATAATATTATGATAATCATTTTATGTGCTCGTCTGTCGAGAGCTACTACGATAATTAAATTCATATTCAGTGGAATGTTTGTTTGTTTAATGGTCCTAAATCCTGAATATGTCGGAAACTACAGAGTAAACACAATCCAGATTGTGCCTTGTTTAGCATAATTTCTGGTTTGTAGCGCTTACTATTAAATATACAATGTTTCCTCTGCCCAAAAGGCTAAGATCAAAGCGACGACTGTTACATAAATTATAGATATACATAAGTTAAAGTTACATAAACGAAGGAGTGAATGATGTTCAAAATATTCCTATGGACTTGGAAAGTACAAAATTTAGGATTTCCATCAGATTGAAGAAGGCGTATTCATTAACAGCCCGCAATTTGTTTAAAATTAGAAAAAAAAATTGTTTATAGAACTATACGAACCCGAAAAGATAGAAAAGTCCGTAAGTTTTTGGGTTAGAAAATAATATCTTTTTTAAATTTAAAAATTCGCGTGTTTTTAAACAGTCTTTTATTCAAAACTCATTTCAGGGCTTACGCTAGTGTGAAATTATTACAAATAAAATTTTTGACGGGAATCGCCGAACGTATTTAGGACGACGTCATCAGTATTTAGTTATTGGTGTCCCATTTAGACTATATAACATGCTTGGATCACTAGAATTTGTAGTTCCGATTTGCATTATTTAATGGTACAATTAGAATAAGGACCCTTCAAGCATCCCTATTCCCACTTCTGTGTCCGGAAACACAATTTGATTGTTATTAGGTGGTAGAAAGAAAGGAAGGGTTGAAGGGCGTAAGGGAGACATATTTTTTCGAGGCATTCCAGCTCAGTCCTCAGGGGTTGAGGCGCATGTATGGTCGACCTGAGATAGGTATCAAATCTTATCTGGGGTCGATTACAAATGTCCATGGACGGCAGTAGCCACTTACCATCAGGTGGACTGCATGCTCGTTTTCTACTTCTATATTATAAAAAAACCGTAATAATGATGAAACATCCAGAAGACATATGGGAGAAAGGTAATTTAAAAGCGTTTCACAGCTATCCCCAGGGTATTCATCATCGACTCGTTTTAATACTTGCGAGGACTTTTTTCTCGCTTTTCCATTTCACACACGAATAGTCTCACCTGTTCCCAAAGCCGCCGCTAATTTTTAATCAAGGATATTGAAGCGAAGGAAATTTTGTATCGTATGTGGATGATAAAGGGATCGCATTTAAAACTTTTAAAACGTAGACGCATAGAATGAATAAGTTCAGAATTTACAGTTTTTATTTATGTCTAATTGTCTATTATCTATGGTGAGAAATATTAAATAGAAGTACTAGGTTTTTATTCTATTCGACGTCGGTTTCGTGACTGCTGCTTCTTCGTATGGTACTTTTTTCGCAAGAAAGGGATTGAATTTGACAGTGTAACAGACAAACCTACATCTAAACTTTCTGTTATATTTCATCCGGATCGAGTCCTAAATTCGAGAAATTATCAACCGGCCTAATCAAGTAAGAAATAGGCGATCCTTGAAGACACAAGACCTCTTAAAGAGCGCTGTTATCAATGATAACCTTTTTGGGATGTGATGAAAATGTTCTTTCGAGCAGAAAATTGCGATGTAACAATATGTTAGCCTTACTCGAGTTGAAACATGTTTACCATCGCCAACTATTGCTACCTCAAACCAGTAAATAAATATTTATACTTCTATTTAACAGTTCAGTGTGCTTTTTCCAGACAAGGATGGTCCAATCATATCGCATGCTTAATGGAACACAGACTCATTAAGAAATAAGTTACAATTTAGTTACGTACAGATACAGGCTTCTGTTAGCGCCATCTACCGTTTACCGTTTGAATTACGTTGAAATTACGAT
>DWQT01003299.1:0-12681 GCA_018244895.1 Myscelus amystis hages | reverse complement strand
AAAAGTATGTCTCCCTTACCGCACCCTTCAAACCAGAACACAGCAGCGCTTAACACTGCTGTTATAAGGCAGAAATACGAGTAGGTGTGGCGGTGGTGCCGCCGGAGTCGAACCATAGAGGGTTCTACCACCAATCAAAATCAATTAAATTGACACAATATGCACAATAAACTTCATTGTTGAAAAAATATATTTCGCGTAAAGCTTATTCACACTCCCGCTCAGATTCTATTGCGTCGGCTAGCGCGTCCGAATTCACGTTTGTAATGTGATTGAGCAGAGATATGTTTTCAATGCGGAGTCAGTTATTTCATTTTGGATTCTAAACTGTATTCATCGACGTGGCATGTCTAGTATTGAACTCGCTACGTACATGATATTGGAAGTTATATACCTAACTTATTGTAAGGCAACAGCTTTGTTGTCTATGGACAACGGTAACCAACTTTATTACGACTGTTGGTATAGTAAATGTTGTATTTAGTTAAAGTGTTATTTTTTAACCCTTTTTAGTGGTCCACCGCTGGGCTGGGTCTTCTCTCAGTGTGCGAGGTATTTAAGCCATAGTCCACCACGTCGCCAAGTGCGGGTCGGTAGGCTTCACACACCTCAGAAAATAGTATACACTTTATAACATCTCTAAGGTGTGCAGGTTTCCTGGCGATATTTAAATTTTAAACTACTAATGATTCTTAGTAATTCACCGTCTTAATAGGTATGCAAAATGAGAATATGGGTAGTTACGATCTCGTGCTAGTGACATATCTTTCGGGCCACGTGTTTGAAGCATACTCCCCGCTATTCGGGTTATACGACATATCATACTTTTACAGTTTTCATCCGCTTTGTGCGCCCTCAGACTATGGTAGGCTGGGAGACAAAAAGCGGCTGAGAAAACTCTTAACTCTTACAATAAAAAAATAGATCTGACGTGTTGCATTATGGCTTTGTTCTGATATGAGGTGACATTGAAAAGAAGACATTTGTAATTGAAAAGAATAAGATATGTTTTGATATAGAGTACTCCTACTACTTTCTAAGAATGTTTAATCATCGCGATGTATTAATGATTAATTAAGTATATACATATGTGATGTACGAGTGGAAGAAGTGAAAATCTTTACATATTTATCTGTCTATGTATAGACATCAGGAGTGTAGAGCTTGAACCGACGACTAAGTGCCAAGTAGAAGTCCAGTGCATTTTCTTGTATTACCTCAATAGCAATTATCGTGTTCATTTCGTGGCTATTGCTACGGAGCGTGGTCGACATCAAATACGAAAGCGACGATATTAAAACCGTACGCACGCCAATAAAACCGTCGTATCGATACGAAAAATCGCCGAAAAAGCATTTCGCATTTTCCGAAATAACTCCGCCCCCCGCGCCCCACAGCCCGATCGCCGATGCATATACACCATATATCTTGTTAATGTAATTATCTGCCTTCAATTTTGTATAAAATTGCCGTGTAGTGCGCGAATTATGCGCGTGTGTGCGTTAGCACGTGATACACACGCTAGGCTGTGTGCAAGTGGGGTTTGTTTTATCTACGCTGTTTGCTGTATATTGACGTTGGGGGGTCACCCCGACACCCTGGGGGGGGGGGGGCTGATGACGATGACGAGTCTGCGCAGAGGTTGGAGCGGGACGGCGATAGCTACCTAGGATGCCTGTGTAGGCTGTATAGGTACCATTCCACCCCAGCGCTGCACATGATTTTGCGTGCCGCGGCCGTGTGTGACGTTTTTAATATTAAAACGGCTGCGTTTATTAAATTGCGAAATGCCCTCCCGGCGGCGGGCCGTATAGCTGCCAGCGCGATGACTCCAAAAACTCCAATCATTCTTCACATCACACATACCAAAATATCTACAGTTTACAGCCATTTAATGCGCGTATACAAAAAAACAAACAAACAAACATTACCTTTTATATTGTTGTAATTATTATTACTTTACCGAGCGACTAATGGTGGGGGCAGCGAGCGAGTACACAGCTAAATATCTATGCTCTGCTATATTCATGACTCTCTTCCTAATTTCAAGGGATAACATTATACATATACTTATTCGATGTATGTAAAGGAAATCACCATAACTTAAGTATATTTGGAAACTATGGTTGATTGTATGCGTGCCTACTTATATAAAATGTATCGACGAAACTAAGTTTTGTTAGGGTGTGGCATTAACATACGATGTTCTAAGTACATTTTACTCTGGTTTCTCTTCAAAACATATAAATCGTTCACCTTTTACGAAAGTACATTTTAATAGTCAAATTTCAAATTCAAAAGCAGTTTAAACGTAGTCTACTTGCATGTCCAACATCTGCTTGAGCTATGAAACAACTATATACAAATATCAATTAATACAGTTTCAGACTATCTACGCAAGTACAGGCGTGTGTTAAAGTGATATCTCAAACACTGTTACATAACAGCGGGTAGCAGGTAAATCGTTTATGTACTCGAATGAATGTTTGCACTGTCTGCTCGTCTGTACCCGATGATTTTTACAACGTCCAATATTTTCATGAGCTTAAGCGTGCATCGATGTACAGTCGTGCGAGACTTCTGTTAACACTTTTAAAATATTTCTCCTTTCTTTAACTTTTGTCTACTTACACAATTAACTGTATTGTGATCCATTATATGAAGTGAAAAAGATGTTTCTTAAACACGCTGATAAGTTTCTTGTTAAGTAACAACTATAGTGCAATGACGTCGTAATTCTATATCTTTTATCACATATTACATAGACCTTGCTTGTAGCTTTTTCAACCACGAATTGAACGCTTCATCAGTGACAGCCCTTATAGGGATATGAGACGAAAGGGTCATTGACCTGAACGTATTGCAATAGATCAACATAGTGTACACAAGTCGTAAAGACAAAGTTGGTGCGATTATAACACTTTTGTGCCTAACATTACCAGGTTTTACGGCGCATCCAGTTAATAATGACAGATAGAAATTGCCGAACGCACTTAATCGGTGGGATTACTTGATATCATACAAAATATGCAATTGAATAAACAACGCTTTTCGAACATCACTTAAACCTTCCTATCATATTGTACATACATCAATTTTATTTCAACTACCCTTCATAGTATCGTTGTGGGTAGGTTAAGTGACACCAAAAGAACAGAAACCAGTAAATATTTTGCAGCCCACTGCTGGGCATGTATCTCTGCCAGACTTGTGAAATACCTGGAACTCAGGCTAGCATCTTTATGATAACTTACGGAGCCATAAAGACATGATTTTAAAAAAAACGTGCCTCCCAGAACACGAAATCTCCTGAGTGGAACACTCGAATATAAATAAATAAATTGCCTTTTATACCTATTAATATAATATTGAATTGGTATTAAAATACATTCAAGTTAAATTCCAGTCATCGTGTCTCATGAACAAAGAAATCAGCGCGAGATTGGAACGTACAAAAATGAGCCTTATGTTTCATACATTAAAATCGCAAATAGCTTACGCGACACAAATGCAACTATGACAAACAATGTACATGATTACCGCCCTCGGGAATCGAATTCATGTCCTTCCAATTAAAAGTCACTTAGCAAATTGCTCAATCAACAGAACAAGACGGTGCAGTTAACTAACGCACACCACGAAGGCATATCCAGTAGTCTTTATTTCGTGAGCATTAAAATTGACATTCGTTTGGCTGTCAAATAGTCGTATACTACAATGGCTTTAGTATTGCGGTAGGTTCGATAGTTGACTGAGTTAGCTTTAAAATGTATTTTACTCATTTTTGTGTGAAGGCTTCTAGTTAAAGCGAGCGACGCCTATGCGAAGCGTGAAAAGCTACTTAAAAGCCTTAACACATAGGAACCCCATAACATCAGCTAGAATATTCATGTCAGGTTTGTAACAATAGTAATATTTGGCACACGGTACTTCGCACCTGTGTTTTTCTCATGATATAAGCCATCAGTTAATTAAAGTTTATGTTGATTTCTATGCAGTTTTTGAGTTTCCAAAGTTGACAAGATGCATTGTGTGAGAAACGCTGAAATTGTTTTACAGGAAGAATGTTTTTTCCCTTATCATATTTACCACGAATTCATTTAAAGTCTGGTGTAAAGAAGAATTTCGAATGAAATTGAAGTATACTTTAAATGAATCCAATTATGGTAACAGCTATGCGATATTCACTGCAATGGATATTTTATATTACAGTGCTGCCAGCTACGGCGCTATGCAAAAATTGAATGCGTTTTCAACATAACTATATATTGGTAGGTATATACTTCGCCAGCATTCAATAAAAAGTATTGGTACCGAAACCTCCCTTTGTCCCCTCGTTATTTATTCGATTGGAGGTGAAAAAACGCCTCCCTCGCCCCCTGAATTTATTTTTAGAGCCTGCACTAAACGTAGTTTTCAGATGCCACCGAGCTAGACTATTCAACCCTTCGGGCAAGAGGAATGCGGCGGTACGTCCGCTCAAGAGGTATGCTACGAGATACCTACTCTACAATACGTATAAAAATGTAGAGTCGATACACAATTGTAGTAATATCGACTGTACAGTTGATATTAGGGCGGTACGTTTTTAAAGTTGTAACATGCGTAAACGGAAATCGCACAAAATGACCATGGTACCGGAAAGCGGAAAAATTTGAGTTTCGAATTTAATATGAGTGGGGGCGGCCACCCCTTTTATGTATAAATTTCGTATTGATCCATCCTGATAACGGTTGGTATCCACGGATATTAATAACACGCAAATAGTTTATTCTAAACGTCCATCTAAACACACACATACCCACAAACGGTAATTTCAAAATTGAATTCCTCGGATGCGTTCTGCGAGAGCCGCCTATATGTAGAGTTTTATAATAAACACACGAAATCATTATTTGATGATTCCGAGGTGTGCACGAGTCATTGGAGTGGGACCCCCCGGGGAGGCAGGTGGACCCCACACCCCGCCCGGGGCCGTTGCAGCAGCATTGCAACCTTCCTTCCATCAGTGTGGCCGGCGTGGCTGGAGACGACGCGTGTTTACCACCTACGCAACGCGCGAAAAAACCCACCGCGCTCCAATAAGAACCATTCAAAAAAAATACAAATTAATTCCAAAAAAAAAATAACAATTTCAACGGCCTAAATTCCCGATAAATCTAAAAATCGAAAATTTCATAGACCAATTTTGGTTTTTCAAAAAAATTTCGAAATTACGCGCATGCGTTCGGGTCACCGCTGCCGCCCGCCGTCACATTCAGGGGATAGTTTTATGCAATAGACTCTATTAAGTTTTTCCACATAATCATCGTAGCATTTAAGTGACAGTTTTAAGCAATAGTAATCAGCAACACTTGAACACTCAATATTTAAGAAGACCGGTTTTATTTGAAGCAAACTATAGTGATAAGGCAACTGAGAGGCAGTTCCGCTCGGATCCGTTGAAAGGGCTAATACAACATCACACAACCATCCGGGAGGAGCAGCTGTAAAATAAGCAAAATATACAAACCAAGCAAACTGAAGAGGAGAAAGAGATACATGGGAAGAAAGAGAAGAATACCATGGCTCTCTGAATGCACACCTCACTAAGTTAAATGCGCAAGAAGCTGAAGAAAGCCAAGATTTCATAGCACAGGGAATCTAGCAACCAACAAATCACAGCCGTCGCCATTTGACGATAAAGAAACACGTTTTTTCGCAATAGAACAAGTTTTACGTTTATATCAACCGTTATTATAAGAAAACAATAGAAAAGAGCATTTAAACATTTGAGTTCTTTAAGTACATTTAAACAACACTGGTTATTTTTGGAACTTTACGATTAATTTACATTGATTTTTATACAAACTCTCCATATATATATAGTGAAACTAATTTAGTGAAATACTCTGGACCTAAACGTTAAGGCTAAGCAATATTTGAGACTTTTGGCAAAGGAGTTTCGGAAAAGTTTCGACCAATTTCATCGACCAATCCTGAAAACCTGGGAGGTGAAAACACAAAGCTTATAGAAAGAACAAAAAATCTCGTGCCTTAAATTGGCCTTAAATTAATATTAAAAAGGTAAGAAAAAAAATTACGCCAAAAAATTTACAAAAAAAATCTAAATTAAAAAAATTTACCTACCTGTTGATCGTCTTTAGATTTCTTTAATAGTACAAAATTTAAAATTAAAATTACCGTTAAGAATTAGTTGAATGAGTTTTGTTACTTCTATACCTGTAATATTTTATATAACTACGTATAAAAATTAACGGGCTAAAGAATATACACAGACGGAATTAGAAAACTCAGGACAATAATCGACAAAATAACTCGAAGAAGATCGACGAAGAAGAGTTGGAAACGGAGAAAACGTAGGACCAAATATAGAAGGACTAAGAAACTCCGCGAGAGACCTAACAGCAAGAGAAACTAAATTTCCTTCAAGACAAGACTCCAGGTAAGATAATTTTCATACATTTTCAAAACTGCATTGTCTTTTGTCTTGTTCATACTTTTCATTATGTACATATATATACGAGTAAGTATCGTTGTATATACTTCGCGTCATGAGCGTCCGTATAATGATCGCCTCAACCGAAGCCTCCGTTTGTCTCGCTCGCACTTCCAGGTGTTTGTATAGCGTCATCGTAATGAAGTTCATTACCTCCAACTGTACTGGCTTCGAATGTCTCCACGTTTAATTGAGAAGAATTAAAATTTTTATCGTCATATTCCTCGTCATCTTATAATTTTAGGTAATAAGCTGCGTCACATTATATTTTATTACTAAAATCTCTATAAGTACGATGCGTCAGGTCGTCTACGAAAATCACGAAATTTCGTTTCAAAAACGATGTTTTGCTTAGCTGCACGGAGCCTGCACGTGTAGTGTCCAATGCCAAGAATGGGTAGAAACATTCGGGTCTAACTTTCGTTTTCGTCAAGTCAAGTTCAGGTTTTGCCGATGATTTGGCGGAGGTCGCATTGCGCATGCCTAAGTCATCGCAGTCATTGCCCAGCCAAATTATTGATTGTGGGCATGTCGGAAAACTGCGGGGGTGGGAGGGGGGTCGTCATTTACCAATGTGATAGTTTTCACAACGCTCAATTATGCAGGGTGGGGGCAGGGAGGCAGTGGGGGAAAAAATGTATATATCAATATGGCGGATTTCATCGGATTTTGTATTAAATTCTATCGACCGCGCCTCCCGTACCCGAAATTTATGGTCGGCAGGCTATAACGGAACGTCGATGGCTTTTAATTAAACTGCTTTTTAATCCACGTTTTATATTTCATCATTATTGCAGCCTTTGTCATCATTTCCTTGATCACTTTAATTTTGTGGATACGAATTTATACTTATGCGCTTACTATGGCTCACTCTTGGGTTACTGAGACTTATTAAATGATCTTCAACAGTTTCTTTGAATTCTAAATCTAGACTTTTTGGATTATCAACAATTTTTAAACGTGTCCTTCTAATCTTATCAAGTTCCATGTACATAGTATCAGCAATATTGAAATTTGAGATCACAAATCCTTTTCCTTCTTTCACTGTGGTATTACGCCATCCTTCCTTACGATGATGAAACCTTAAGCGACATTTGAATCAGATTCTAAACATAGTAGAACTGAAGAAACATTTGAAAATAGAAACATTTTTTTACACAATCGCTACGGATGGAAACTGTTAATACATTCCAGTTATAGACGAACTCGACACGTGTTTCGTGTGTAAAGAGGATCATTCAAGTAAACGACCTGTAAATCACTTCAAAGTCATTGGCATCGATACATATGGACACTTGTGATGATAAGCAATGATAATTATTGTATAGAACACAAATCGGTCTGCGGTAGATGTAGTTGACGCGGTAGGTCGGTTAGGTTCTGCGCGGTATTCGGAGTTGCGGATATTCAGAGTATGCCAGGCAACGTGCGGAGGGCACCGAGGCATTCCAATTTGAGAACAGATAGAGTTCAGCGCATCATGGACAGTAAAAATGAAAAAAATTAGGCCGATTACGAAGACAGACCATTTCAATGAACTTATTAAAAGTAGTAGGACTCTCAGTACGGACTGCTGAATCTACAACGCAGCAACAGTCTAAGAGCTTGGATTTTACCTTCCGGATCGCTGAGACTCTGTCAAAGACTTTAAGATGTTAAAAGCGGGTTTACATGAATTACCTATCGGACTGCTGATGAAGGAAAATTTGCACCAAACTAAAAATGATTGAGTTCTCTACACTCTAAGGTGTACGAATCTAGCAGGCTAGACTAGACCACAGTGGTAGGCTATAGTCATTACATTCCTCATTGTGGAAAAGTAAAAAAACATTGATGATAAAAAAGAAACGATTAATTACAATCAAGAATGGTAGGTTTAATGCGTACTAACTAACAGTTATAAAACATTAATTAAAAACAACTTAAAGGAATACAAATATATTCGAAGGCGATATAAAAATATAATAGTTCTTTAATACCTATTTAGCTGCGTTTATAGTTAATAACACTACTATTTTCAAGCGCCTCTAGTTATAGTTAATAATTTTCCTTTGATAGTACTTTATAAAAGCCATAAAAACGCTGATAATTTTAATTTTAACAAAACACTCAACTATAATTTTAATCGTAAAACAATACGAGTATAAGAAATCAATTTACGATGCGATGTAATTAGTAATAATAATAATAACAACGAATAGTTTTCTTAATAGAATATCTCGAAAGGTTGTGTTCGAGGAAAAAACTAACAAGAATAGAGTTTTTTGCTAATTTTGCTGCAAAGTCGCTACAGTAAAGACTAGGGTTGACGCACGGAAAAAAAAATTAAAACGCTAAAGGTATGAACACTATTTTTCTTTTATTGTTCCATCTGATTAGTTAAGGCAATATAAAGGTATATTTCAAATTTAAGGGCGTTGTAACAGAATTTCGTTTTCATAGTAGTATAAGTACGAGTAACAATTATAGCCACTTAACTGCATAATCTTATAAGACTTTTACTATAAAACAAAAGTAATAAAACCAAGATTTAAAACAAAACGAACAACGCAATAATAGATATTAATTTTTTATAGAAAATAACTTTTTATAGAAAAACTTATTTAGTCCACAACAATCAATATTAATAAGTATTAACTGTTACCAGTAGTCAAATATGACGCAACGCAATAAATGCACCTATCGTTTAAGCTGTGATTGCTCGGAAACGGTCTAGTCAACAACATAAGGAGAAAATAGCAATGTTTTAAGTTTTATGGAACTGCTGTGTATATAAAACATTTTTTACACATTTTCATTGCCTAACAGTAATCCCTATGACAGCCATGATCGGTCTAAGAAAGAGATAGACAATACGGTTTTGTTTCCAACACAACCTTTAATGTATTTTAGGCCAAAGCATATTGAGCATACATATTTGTGCATAACGGGAGAACCATGGTATATTTTAGTCGCAATGAATATTAAGAAATCATGCTAAATTCCAACTGATTTTGTTACTTGAAACGCATTTCAACATCCAACAAAAATATTATAATTTCGAAAACGCTTAGCAGTCATTTGTTTTTACCTTTTATTGTTATTGCGATGGGCTTAACCACAGATAGTATTTCGTATCAATCAACATTTTTTTGTAGTAAAATTGTTATTTCATTTGTTTTGGACAGCCCTGCCGCGTGCGGGTCGGTAATGTGATTTTAAACTACAGTTTTTACGACGCTCCGACGCAAAAGTGCATAAGTAATATTAAGGATTTTTATAACGGAACGAATAAATGCGGATTCTTAACAAGTATTACATTGTACGTAACTCGATTCAATTCGACATAACTGGTTGATGATAAATTGATATATGTTGAGGCAAAATGGTACATTATTCATCGTCATTTTAGCCCACTGATGTCCACTGCTGGGAATATGTTCAACAAAACATTGCTTCACCCGATAATGCTCTTTTTGACTATTTTTATTATTATTTGTACATACAATTTTTGGAAAACAGTTAGATATACAAATTTCAATTAGTAACACCTTTATAATAAAAAACCTTTCATACGATAATGATATTGACTGACTTGACCGCAAAACCTGAGGTTGTGGGTTCGATTTCCACCCAAACATTTCTGTGTTAAGCACATTTGTTTGTCCTATCTGGATGTAATAAAAATATGTATATAAGTATTACATCGTATAATTATCAGCTGTCCGATTACCATAACATAGGGAATAAATCGCCTAATTTGGAATCAGATAGCCATGTGTGGAATTGTCCTAAGATATTATTGTTATTAATAATAATAAATTGCCTCTTATAATGACAATAAACCACTGCATATCCATTTAATATTCAGCACATGGATTTGTGGTGTCGGAGTCAATATTTACAGCCGTCGAGTACCTACTGTATCTGCAAATCGTGTGGACCTTACACTTTGTTTGCTGAACGCCGGAGGCGGCCTGTGGACGGCTCTACAGAATAGGAGGGACGTTTTAAATACTCTCAAAATTTACTTTAAAAAGTAGTGTTGAAGGGAAGTAGCAGTTTCAGTCCAAAGTATAACAAGTATCACAGTATGAAGATAACTTTTTTTCACCCTTTTAGTGGGCCACTGGTTTACCGAGTCTCCTCTCAGTGAGAAGGATTTAGGCATAGTCTACCACGCCGCCAAGTGTGGATCGGTAGACCTCACACACATGACAACATTTTAAACTTGATCCCATCTCCAAGGTGTGCGGGTTTCCTCACGATTGCTTCACCGTTATAGTAAGTGATATTTAAATTATTAGTTATAAAACGAACGTGACAAGTCAGAGGTGCCAGAATCGAACCCAGATCTCTTGGACTGAGAACAAACTGACACAAATTAACCAATCCATGATCGGATTACTTAATATTGTCAACATCAGTTGTGTTCAGTTTCTGCATAGGTGAGGTGGAGTTTATGTAAATTCATGCTATAGGTAAAATGAGTTCAGTAAAATGTATTTGGGATGGTGAAAATATGCCCAAACCAAATGCCAAGTTACCTTCGAACTCGCTACAGTGAAACGTTGAAAACTGTCCGTCTGTAGCGCCCCCTGTTTTGCTAGATCGGAATGTGATGTTTGTAAGCGATGAAGAATGCATCCTAGTAAAAACTCGTGTCGCGTTTATGAAGACATCGCGCAGGAGTTGGCTCTGCTCGCACCATCGATATGTAACACCAATTCCCATACTGGCTTAATTGGTAAAATACTGGCTTGACGTAATTGGTAAAATACTGCCTTGACTTAATTGGTAAAATACTGGCTTGGCTTAATTGGTAAAATATTGGCTTGACTTAACCAGTTAAATCCTGGCTTCTCTTAATTGATAGAATACTGATTTTTACACTACAAACACAGTTTTAAAGGCCTTTTTAGTGATGTAGAGCAAAGGTTATCAACTTATGTTTCTTACTACCATTTTTAATATTGACGGAGGCAGAGTAACCTCAGCTGCGGACGGACTGCTGCTGGGTGGTTTCCTACTGTCTTCATGATATGAGTGCAATCAGGGGAACTATGTTAGCAATAAAGCGTTTAACGTTAATTCCTTTTCTCACACAATTAAAAATATTTTTTGTCAAATTTCTATGCAGTCGGTGTTAAGGTTATAGGCTACTCCCGATGTTCCTATGCAAGTATCTCGATATACTAGAAACAAATAGACAACAACAACAACAACACAGACGCATGGAGATCGCATAACGTTTTTTTCCTTACGTGACGATTGCTAATTTATTTTTAAGGCAAATCCTTGCAATAAACGAATATATTCCAAGTAGAGCATCTTACCGTTCCGACGACGCGTTGAACTCGAATCGCGTCAATTTTCTAACACCATTAAGTGCGCCCGCGCATGTTTTTGTCAAAGAAAAATGCGTCTTATTACATTAGGGCGGTCGTATGTCGTGCGGCGGCGTGTTTTGCGTGCATTTGTATTATATGGGTGCGTTTTATACGCGCGTCGTGAGGCGAATTTCATGGTTTAACTCCGACGCTATCGTTGGGGATTGGATGCGCACATGTTTCCGGGTCTGCTATGTTTTTGTCAAAAATTGTATCTAACATTAATGCTGTTACAACTCAGAAGGGTGAACTTCTAGGGGCCCCGGAAGCGCTAAGATATGATAGATATACCTTTTCAAAAACGGTGCTTAAAGGACTTGCGTTCCGACTCCTGTTTGGTACATATTTATTGATTCTTTATTTTTATTTATTTATTTAACAATTTCAGTACAATGGACAGTTTACAGAAACAAACATAGGTATTACATTTTGTGCTTAAATTATTTTTTACTTTAAAACATAGAAAAAAAGTGAACTATATCATATAAGCATCCTGCGCCAGTCAACTTTACTGTTGTAAGAGAATATGTAATATACTACATGCATGTTATTATGTACAGAATACGATATTATATATTAGAAGATGGTGTTGGTTATATCTAAAATTTGATACGTTAGTTGTGAGGCCAGAGAAGAATCTAATAGGCGATGCACATTATTTAGGGCCGCGCCTGTCGTATCGGTCCGCCTAAAAATACCAAATAAAAAATCTAATAGCGTGATTTTTGGTTTTTTGAATTGTGAATAAAATAAATTGATATTGACACACACAGTGTCTATCACGTGTGCTCTTTATTAGACTACTAGACGGAC
>DWQT01003298.1:0-12681 GCA_018244895.1 Myscelus amystis hages | reverse complement strand
TCGTGTTCACACAGAGACATTCGATGTATACACTGAGTGTACGGTGTATAGTGTCGTAGTCTGAACCGGCCTTAAGAGCTTTTGAGAGAAACGCTGCGTACACAGCAATGAAAGTGAAATATAAGTAAAATACTGTTCTAGTTGTATAAAACATATGATTACGATTCAATTCAATAGAAACCCATTGAATATTGTCATTCGTTAATAATATTTGACAGTTTATAATTTAACAATAGTATTCTATAAGGTTACAAATAGCAAATTTAGAGCATAATATCTCGTAAGTATTAAAAGTTACGAAGTCATTTTACGTGGTAAAATAAGTGTCACCAGTATTGTTGTTACCAAATATGAACTGCATTTTTATGAAAACTGATATAGCATCTATACATAGATGATTATAACATGCGAAATTTCAACCATTACGTCTCAATTAGTTTAGTTAACTCTAGTATACTCTACCCTGCAGGCATCGCATAAATTAGTCTTGTTAGGTGCAGTACAGGAATTTAACCCTCATATTTCGTCTGCGCCGGGATCGGCACATCTTTTCACATTCCGGGATCGTACGTGAATTGCTCTGAACACACTAATTTCGACTTAACTAACTTATTATTAAAAGCTTCTTTCGCATGGACTGGAGATGTATCCGTCGTTTTATTGTATATCCACCCCATTGGACATAAAACCATGAATCCAACCTTATTATTATGCTGCTATGGTCGAAAACAGATTGAAGATGCTTATAAAATACAGCTTTTCTGTATTCAAGCCATCTCAGTTTAATGGTGCTCATTATTTGTCGAATGAAATCGGATTACCAAACGACATCTAAGCCCAATCTTAATATTGAAATAGCGTCTAATAGAGCTAATTTTCCGCGAAAGGGTTGTTTGCGGCCAAAACGAAATAAAGAGATCAATCTCCGCGATCCAATCATTGTATACGTGTCGTATTTAAAATTGTTTGCGATACCCTGGATTTCATCGATTAGATATAATCGCAAGTATCTCCGCTGACCTTTTTCGTATCGCCCACCATAAAATGAAGGGTGCCGTCAACTGATAAAACAAATGGTAACCAAAGCCACTTATAGCTTTCAAATGTATGTATGCGTACGAAAACTTCCTATCCTACCATGAAGGGCGCACAAAGCCAACCAACGATGACTAACACATGTATACCCTTCATTAAGTTTTTCTATTGTATCTTACCTTATATACCTTATAAGGAATAAAACAATTTGAATGTGAATAACGCTGTACGTAGGCAGTAATAACGCTAATTTATAGGATCATTATTCTGTCGATACTGAATATCGAGCCGCCAATTACAAAAGCTTATATTGCAGTTTCATGCTTGAACACAATTATTTCATTTGTCCCTGAACATATTCACATCAAATGCTACGGATACGATCCTTTAGCATCAAATTAACACAATACTCTATTAAATTGATAGAATAATTTAGGTAAAGCATTGATTTTGTTTTCTGTGAAGCACATATAAACAGTTTCAACGAAAGCAGATAATAAATACCTATAATAATATCAATAAATATACTTTTTTGAACCTAAAGATAAATAAAATGAAATCAATTTCAAACAATGACGCAAAGAACATGGAGAAATAAAACCTTATTTCTTTTCAAATAACCTTTGACGCGTTTTTATATTTCCTCACTTAGATCCTGTTCATTCTATTGTTTCTCGACAAACACCGCTTACGTACTTTAGATCAGTACATACTCGTATGCAAACATTTTAAGACAATATTTTTCTACCCGCATTCTACTCATACAATGCGAATAAACACTGTACTACGCGGTTCTCAATTCACGTGGCTTGGAAGTTTTAACCAGGAATGCAAGAGGTTGAAGTCTCTTTATGTCGTGCTAGTCGTTATTTCCTCGCAGACGACACTGCCACAATCCCGACTTATCTTCGTTCCTTGGCTCCACTTTCCCCTGGGCTGGTTTCTAACAAAACGCCATTTTCACTAATCATAACACTTATTTGCCTTGCAATAAGACACATAATCCAACGCCCTACGAATGTTTCTAAAGGTATAGTCTGATTTACGACGCAGCTTCGCAACTTTTGTAGTCATTTTCATTCCACACACTAGAATGAATAAAGCAACTACTGGTTTCTGTGTCTTGTACGGATTTCATTTTAGGTTTCTGCAATATTTGCCGTTTATATTTAATATACTCAAAAGTATGAACAAGATACTATTCGTGTTGAAAGGTGAGAATGAAAAATGTTCTATTCGATTAAAATGCTTATAGAACTATTTTAGAACGTAGCAATACTTGTAAATAACATTTCGTTCTTCCCTTTAAATCTCGTACAATTTTTGGGTCTTCAAAGTATTCTTCCATTTTCTATAGTAAGCTTTCTAGGCAGGTACGTATAGAAGAAAACTCCAGTTACTCAAATTAATATTTTGAAACAGTATAAATAATGCTACACATTGGAATTTTCCCGCTAATAAATGTACGTACTATTACTAAATACAGCTCCAATTAGTCAGTCAGGGCGTCTCGGTTGTTCTAATGCCAGTAATGTAAGGTGTCTGGCCGCCCGCCGCGAGAGACGTACAAATTGCATGCGTGTGGCGAACAAATCCATTCTGACTACACAATTTAAAAATACTATCTATTTACTACGGATTTTTTTATTGAAAAAATAAAAGAGGAAAACTCTCTATCAATAGTATGCCTTTGTTCTGTTGAAATCATTACTACTAGTCATAAATACAATTATTCGATGTGGTTGGAAATGAAAGCGTAAAACGTAAAATAACTGTTATAATTTTACATTAAAAAAAATATATGAACATAAAATGTAAATTCTTTGTGTTTATTTAAGTATCCAAAGTAAAGCAAATAACACTTTAAGAATCATGTCACAGATGTTATTAAAATTTCTACTATCGAGCGCTCAGTTTCATTGTTCAAAGAAAGACATCACGCGCCAAGAGATGATAAAATAAATTTTGAACATCCCCCATTACGAAGCTAATGGGCTGTATCTCGAAAGCCAGAGAATAAAAGATCCGTCGATTAGAAACTTTATGTTTGCAATTTTCCGGGACCTCCCCTCAGAGCCTTGTGCTTGAAGATTGTCGTACACTTTAGGGTACCTTGATGCACCGACAATGCCACAGACTAAACAATTCACAGCAAACTTTGCGACGAAACTGGCAGCAAACTGAAGCAATAGCAATAGAAAGACGTAGAATGTGGCGGAGCTTAAGAGTAAAGAAACTTTGTATGTACGAACACTACAGTGGGTAGACAAGCGAATCGAACCTTTACAATTTAGAGGTCGGGGAGCACGGGAAATAGACTCAATTATCTATCGATTGACTATACTTTAATCTAGGGTGGAAATCTGAAACGTATACAAAGTAAATAATCAGTTTCAACTGTCACCAAAGACGAACATACTGCACAGAGGAAGATTATTGTCTTACACACTAATAATGAACACGATTTTTCATTGATGGAGTGAATCACATCGCGTCATTCTACAATGTTAATTGGCAGTATTTAAATTTCATTAGTAATTCTGCTGTAAATGTACATACGTAAATATGTACATTCCACTGCAATGGAAAATAACGTGCACATTGTATAAAACGAAGGGTTGAAATGAAAATTGAAACGGTGCCTTTTCGAGATCAACGCAGCGTTTAAATGAGAATCGTGAAAATTGGCGGAACTGAAAACATATAAATCCGGACCTAGCGGAAAATTAAAATGTGCCCCGAGGTTGACTGGAATCGCAAATCAACCAATCGTTCACTACGTTTAACCCCAGTGTCATGAAGTCGCCAGAAAATTAATTACTGGAGAATTATTTTGTTTTGTGACGTTTGAAGTCCAATTACACAAAAATAAAGCCTATATAAGGCCAGTTACAAACACAAAAATATTATGCGAAATTAATATTATACTTATATTTATTTTATGATATCAACGTCCTTTATTAATTCTTAACACCAACTCCTCTTAACTTTTTTGCGTCTCTAAATTTTTGGTCTATTTACTGAAACGCCGTAACTCTGAGGCGTAAGGAAATAATCAGAAGTCCAATAATTTCCTTTCTACTTCTTTTTGTAAAATTAATAACAATTTAGATGTGAACAAATGAGAATAAGTACATAGCCCGCCTGATGGTAAGTGGTCACCATCGCCTATAGACACCTTCACCGCCAAACTAACAATACGTTGCTTTCCTTGAAGGAACCTTGAATGCTCCTTGAATGCTGGTTCCTACTTTGGACAAAGAATAAGTCTAGCCGTCCAAAGAGGGAACACAGCCAGTATCTTGGGTACCCTGCCATGGCATAGTGGTTTGGACTCGTTATTTTATATATAATTAGGTCATAATTTATTATTATTATTATTAATAACGTATGCTTATGGTACATGTATAGAAATAGAAAGCTGAAATACCAACTAAGAGCAATGTAACACAATAAAAATAATAAAACCCGGAATATCCCGCGCGGCGCCGCCTGTTACCGCTCTAACTAATGACGCGGTAATGCGTTTGCACTGTTACCGTTACGGAACTCACACAAATGGCTCATTATTGCTAATCGATTCAAATCTACTTCATAAGCTCACCAACTTACAAGTGCGGTAATAGTCCAACACAACAATTGCTTTTAAATAATCGTTTCCTTCCCGGCGGGACGATATAGGTTAGCTTTTATAATTCCACTAGCAATGGCCGCCTTAACAAATAAAATCCTACCGACAATGGTAAAGTCAAATGTAAGCAAAGGATTGAATTCATTACTGTTCAGCACTTCATACAAACAAAATACGAAAAGGCTATCGCTAACTGTATGTAAAATTATATGTAAGTACAGTATGATATATTCATGATTTATTCCCTAAAACAAATAAAACTTTAAACTGGCATCCCTTCATAAAGGATTCCACCCGTGTATTCGCACATTACGACCGTCTTTAGATTTATAGCAACCCGCTGTCCGCCATATTGTTCCAAATTTAAAAATATTTATTTCCCCGCCGAATCCCATAAAAATACACGATACAACGGTATCCACAAACATCAGGATGGAACTGAGTGGACTTTAGAGATTTTCCGTTTCTGATTTTATGTGTTTGGGTTGAACATAATCGGATATAATACATACATAATCTATTTAGGGAACAAAAATGGTCTTCTCGTATTTTATTACTTTTACCAATTTTACGTAAGACATGGTTATTGTTCGCGTGATATACCTACGTCTTATCCGACCTTTGGTGAAATAAAGAATAGCTCTTCGAAAATTTTCATTCTATTTAGATATTCTTGTAATACACGAAACGCTCCACGATATTTATAAATAATATTTTAATATTTTTATTATAACATTTTAATAGTTTACCTAAAAGCACATTTTATTTTCCTCTCACTACTAACTTTGCACGAAACTATTTTAGTTCATTGTTTTCATTACTTTGAGGCACGTTCAATTTTATACATAACAGAACGAAGTTTATTGTGAAATGTTTCAGGAAATTATCAGTTCAACACGTTTTTCTGGGCTAATATGACAACATAACGTTAAGGCGGATACATTCAATTAACACGAGTCTCGACGCCGACAACCGGCGGTTCAGCGGAAAAATTAAAATCATAAAATTGTACTTTTCCAAACCTATACGTTATATGGATAGCGGAAAATTAAAACGGGGCCCGCGGCCTTAGTCGCGCTTGGAAATAATACTCCATCTTGAATTGATATTAAACGCAACGCTAGCCATCTGCTGACTTCCCTACAACAATATTTGCACGTACAATGCAATAATTGGATTACAATCTACTGACATTTTAACATTAATTAAAAAGAAGTACCGCATGTGCTAATACGCTAGTTTATTTGAATCGGAATCTTGTAATTTAATGCCAACAATAACGCAGTATGTATAACATGATTTTATGCTGCTAGCATTTTGTAAAACAGCGCATGATATTCAAAAATGTCAAAAACATTTTATGATACAAACAATATGTAGCTACTATTATACATTGCCGCTCCTAGTAGGTACATACTTTTATATGTATGTACCTCGTATCTCCTGTGACAAGTTAGCGTTGAGTGACATAAATCCAATAGAATAAATGGGAATCTGAGGAATATAAGAGATTTAAATGTGATCTGCAAATGTAATAACGCAGTCTGGTAGACAACAGCTAGAAGTAGCGACTGGGAATTGATCGGGAGCGAATCTGCTTTGTGATTTATCATTTTGTCGAGATGGAAATTGGATTTCAAAATAATCGATCGCTTGTATGAATAATTACCTGTTACTTCTGCTACGTTTGTTTTGTAAATAATACTCTCCGGTATATCTATAACGTTTAGATCAGATAACGTGATAACGCACCAGCCGTGGGCAGTGACCCACCGCCAGCCATCTACAGCCTCGATCGCCATAAGAATTTATCATCTAACATTGGATAACACCACAGCTAATCACCAGAATAATTGAATGTATTGTAAAGGAATGACATCTTTCAGAGAAGCCATTTTACGTGAATGATCTAGCGATACATGCTTGGCTCTTCACCAATTGAACGTAACAATTCTCTAGACCGATATCATGCAAAATATATAACATATTCACTTTATTTCGATTCTCATCGCGAACTTTAAAGAAGCTTAACGAGAAACAAGGCATATATTATTATTCTAACATCACGCCAGGTCCCTAACGGTGTAAGAAGAAAGCATGGAGTCCGAGTATCCTTACAGACCTGTTGTGTTTATTCTACATTTATCGCTTTGACCTGTTTGGTGGAAATAGAAATTCTTGGTCTTCTTCGGCACTTGCAGCTAACAAAACCTCACATAGTCAAGAGTATGTGTAAAGAACGGACGTAACTCTCTTTTAAACAGCATCTTTAGTACAGACAAAAAGTTATAGTAATGTTAAAATATTTATCTGAACTTGAAAAGTTTTTAATATTTCATCACGTAATAATTTTAGCATTGTTTTACCGTACCCATATTTCAAAAAATACTCAAGCATTTTGCATAATATATGCATTAAAATGAAAACTCTTACATACCTGACTTCGCAGAAGATAATTAATTCCTACGTGCAAAGAAAATACCGCCGCTGCATACGAAATGACCTTCGTAAAATTGTAAGTTCGTGTGATAATATTCGACCTAACGATAGGCGCCAAATACCTATTGTTAATTGAGTAAAATTATACCTAATATTATTAATCATGAGTACATCACTCATGTAGACGTATTTGAAAAACAACATGTTTAAGACCGTTGTGACCGTGCTAAAAGAACAACTTGTTTTACTTTTGTTTTGATATTACTTTCGAAAAAAAATACAGACGAATTGGGTACCTCCTTCTTTTTGAAGTCGGTCAAAAAGGAACAATTGTTCCGGAGCGGCCGGTGTTCTTGTCGTTTGACAGATTCTTGTCAAAGTTTTCATAACGTCGATTTGTTGGCAATAGAACAGCGATAAAAGCGTTACCGACAAGGCCAGCAAACGGGTTAATTGAGTTAACCTGTAAACGTCATGTCACAGTCAACCCTTTCACCGCTCGACTCGCTCTTTCAGTTGTTTTATGAAGCTTGAGTCTGTTAACGAGTTAAGACGTTGATTTTTATTAAGTTAAAATTATAAATTATTTATATTGTGTACCGAATTGAAATCATTATAATTTGTGAAAATATGAAAATAGCGTAGAACTGACGTCGACTTAAATAAACATAACGCGTTAATGTATTGTATAATAAACGAGAAAGTACCGTCTCAAAGTCCATAATTTCATATTTTGCAAGCGTTTTTCCTTCATTACACATTTTTCGAGACAACGAGTCTAATCTCCAGCGGGCTGGCCCACCCAGCCTGTCTCCGAGAATTAAATTATGTCTTTCCATGAATATTATACTCGATGTCGCAATCTTTTTGAGTTATTTAACTGTTGCCTTTGAAATACGTGCAGATATATCTTCTGATTTGTTACCTTTGTAAATATCTTCTTCTGCCGTATTGTCACCATAACTAACCCTCCATACAACTTTATTATCTTATAGTACCTATTTTTACATGAAACTGTGAAATCTCCTTATTCCCGTAACTAAAAATATTCTAAATAATAATCTTGATATTTATATAACTATTTTTCTTCTTTCTGTATATACATAATCTACATACAGTACCTACCTTTGGAGAGTTCTAATGAAATTGACCATTACTCTTCAAGGACTGGCTATATATAAAAAATTCAACTATACACAAGGTAATGTACGCATTTAGACTTGCAGGTTTCCAGCCCTTTGATCGAGAAGTTTTTTATCCGGGCCGAGATAAATGTCCGGTTAACGGGGGTCCAACGTTGATTTATACTGAGCGTCCGTCAGGCAACGAATTACGACGGGAGCCATGTAAATCACCTGATGTCGGGACAAATGGATGTTTTCCTAATATGTTTTCAATACAAGAACGGCTATTATAATTCATTTTTATCTTATGCAAGTCTCTAACCAATTGTTACCATAATTTTATAAGTCCATTTGCATATACCTTTACCTAAATGTAATAACTTGATTTTAATGTGCATCCCAATCCAAAGTTATATTAAGAAACATTGCACAAATAAAATAGAATCGTACTAATTGGTAAGATATTTATATTTTTAATAAGATTGAATAGGATTTTATTGCTAGTTTAATGACTTTATCAGTAAGTATCTTAAGAGATAACGAAATCAACTATTGTTAATTTACTTACAGGATTTAATTCCAGTATTGAACTATACGTAATCCTGCAGAAGCTAAATGAAAATCTCGGGTCTATTTCATAGCGAAGCTCCAACTGATTAAAACCCGTAAATCCCGCACAGACAAGCCTTATAGTAGTAAAATACGATCAATGAGAAATTCCCGATGACAATCATAACCAATTTTTTCTTTACTAAAGGATTGATGCTTATGAATTTATTTTTACAGTTTATGCGTCTAATTTCAATGAATGCACGTACGAGTATACTCGTAAATGAAACATGCTCATACATATTACTACGAAAATTTGAAGCACAACAAGCTACCATGTTCTCTGTTAAAATAGAACAATGCTGTGTGTAAATTTTATACAATTCGTTCAATAGATTGAGCACATTTTATCATTTACCTAATCGCCAGTATATACACCTTATTTACGTAATGCGGGCGTCAGTTTACGAAGATTAAAATAAAGTAACCCCATAAAAAAGAAACAAGAATTGGCCCCCATCGTTACAGGGCCGATGTTTATTGCAGTGGCAGGTTGAGTGTCAAAAGTTTTATGCGTAAAAGTTGACGATCGTAAAACATGTTCAGGTGGATTAAAAGGGGAGGAATTTGGGGTTCATGCTGTATTTAAGTACATAAAATTTCAAATTTCTTATCGAAAATTCCTTTTGTCTGTCATTAATAAGTAATGTTATTTTCTTAGATAAAAGCTTTAGCCTGACACAGCAAATTTTTTAGCTTTTAAGCAATTTTGCTCTGATTAATAATCTGGTAATCAAAAATATAACATGTCATATGTTATTCAATTTAATTTCATGTAGATACAATTTTGAACGGCCATATTGTTATGATAAAATCGATACCTCGTGAAAAATTGAGTTTGGAAGTCAAATCCCAATGTGTTTAAATGAAAATTCCACCGTTTTATTTGGACTCTGAAGATATCATCAAATTGTTGCCGATCCCAAAATGGTTATCATTTTGAAGCAAATTAGTGGGAAGTTAGCAAAACTAGATATCTGATATTTGTAGGTCGTAGAATTAATAATGTTAAGTAAGTAGAACTGCAACATCTCGTCACTCGAAGGCAGACAATGCTACCGGCTTTCATTACTGAAACACTAGCATTTTGTTCAGAGTGTACTGTAATTAGAGTTCAATTTTAAAAATTCAACCCTATGTTCACTTCCCTAGAGTTCTAGTTCGAGCTCATTACATTCGAAGGTTATTTTTTTTCAGGCGGAGCGCGTCACTTTTGCAAAGCTCTTAGACTGGGGGAAACGCGTGATAATCGAAATGAGTGTGAAAAACTACTCGGCTGCAAAATCACTTGCGCGCACATTTCATTTTGACTTGTTTAATGCGTTATTTTTATGATTACGTGCCGTGGCAGCGAAAATTTAAACACACATGTATGAACATGCACCTAAAAAAATAAACATGGAAGCATGCACAATTATTAGTAAAATTAACCGCTGCCGCCCTACTTTGCTAAACGTGGGGGAAAGATTGACAAACTCTTTTTTGTGATGACTTTTTTATATGTATCCTAGGCCTAGTTCATTGTTTACAATCCTTTGATCGATTTTATTTATACCCATAAAGTTTAACATCAAAATCTTTTGTATCTATGAATGGATATGAGACATTTTCCTCTAAAGAACATTTCAAATATTGACCTTGACAAATATACCTTGACAGTAAATGTTATAGTCTCCGAAAATTTCCTGAAATAATATAAAGAGACAAGCGGACAGAAGATTCAATTTTTTATTCTGTATAGTGTAAATGAAACATTTCAATGACTATTTTCGCAGTTTACTTAATTTATTAATTCTATTCTATTTTAAATGTACGATCGACATGGCAAGTAAACACTCAGGGGATCACAGGAAAAACCGCGTACTGAATGTAATAAATAAGCTGATTCAGGTATGAAAATCGAAATATAAAATTTCAAAAAACTTATCCGACGCCGAAAAGGTAAACGAACTCGGCGCTACCTACCCGTCATCTATTGCCCGCGTGCCACGAATCGCACTGAAAGTCGGAAAATGTTTTCTTTCTCAACAAAATCATAGCGAAACCTCGGGTGTAATGTAACAAACCAATCCATAAAAGCCAGTCGCACATGACAACTTGGGAGCAAAAAGTTTAATTTAGCCCTTGAGTTATACCTACCAACAGCGGGTGTTGAGCGTTATTGGGCGAGCCACTGTAATATAGCCGGAGAGAAAAATTACAAGTTGGAAATCTCTGTCGTCCTTCGACTGAATTGTTTGGAGGGTTGCTCGTATACCTACTTAAATTACGTCTAGGTAACATGTTTTTGTACTGAGGTATATTTTTATGAAACTATTTTTATCACTGGAATTATGTAGGTATTTTTATGGAACTGCGTATTATGTACTTTCTTATATAAAGTAATATGAAATAATAAGATTAAACACTGGTAGAAATTGTTAAGACATCTTTTGTATTACGTGAAAACTATGTAACACTACTGATAGTTTAATTTTTTCAGGACTTAATTACGCGACTCAGTATTTCACGCCCGCTGGATAATGAAGGCAGCGCGGCAACGATGAAAGCTAAGGAAAATCACAAGTTGTGGAAAATCTCGAATACCCTTGCAACTGCACCATACGGGCTCACGTATTCATTCAGAGTGTGTAGGTACTCTGGAAAATGAAGAGGTACTTATTAGTATGGAGTAAGCGTAACTTCTAAGTTAGCTACTCGTGTTATTCCCCATAAGAGGTGTTAGAATAAATGAAACTTATAAACTATTATAGTATTCAATTCAAGTTCAATTGTACCTAACTAAAGTTACACCAACATTTTTTTCATACAATTTATTGTATTTATTTACATACATAACCATCACATCAGATCCCTTACAGGGTAGATACAATTTATTGTAAAATAGCTATTTTAGCTAATCCAATTAGCTAATCCAACTTACACTAGTTCATTTAAGCACCTACTATAACAAAATATATAATTCTGCTGTTATTATGCTGCATTAAAATGTAGCTGTCTAAAAATGTTTCTAAATTACTGCGTGTTACTTTAAAAAGGGAACGAAAGATAAAGTGTCCTCTATGAAACATTTGACCTGAATCTACAAATTCGTGGACTCGAGCTTTGATAAGCTCCAGCGTGGCCACTGGTCAACATCCGGGCGCGCCGGACGTCATTTCAGCACCGGAAAATCACCAATCTCCTCTCCCTACCTGATTTTTTTCATTTCACAAGCGCGCTCTTCATCTGTTGCCGGGACAATGTAGGCGCACGCTGTGTTTTTCGTATCATACATTTCACAGGAATTAATAAAGCAGTCGACATATTCACTTATATTACACTAACTGTGCCCGCGACTTCGTCCGCGTAAGAATTTAACGATAAAGTTATCTTTAATCTTTAATTTCAGTTCAATCAGTCGAAAATTTAAGAAGATTTATACAAACTTTCATCCCCTATTTTATCATCTTAGGGGTGGAATTTATCAAAATCCTTTCTTAGGGGATGCCTACGTCATAGTAACTTTATGTATGCAAAGTCTCAGCCCGATCGGTTTAAAATTGACAAAGTTTCATACAAACTTTCATCCCCTATTTTATCATCTTAGGTGTGGAATTTATCAAAATTCTTTCTTAGGGGATGCCTACCTCATAACATTTACCTGCATTCCAAATTTTAGCCCAATCCGTCCAGTGGTATGGATAGATCACTATGTCAGTCAGTCAGTCATTTCACCTTTGAGTCTTTTTTTTTTATTTATTTAATAAAACAAACTTATATCTAACATTACAGGTTGCCCTAATGCGTCAAACAAGTTAATTTATGTATTAATACAACACCAATAATAATTAAATAAAACAA
>DWQT01003297.1:0-12682 GCA_018244895.1 Myscelus amystis hages | reverse complement strand
AAGTGTAAATAGCACAGACATTAATGTCTGACATTTATGTCAGAATTTGTGTCGTAGTCTGAACGTACCATTACACGTCTGAAAAGTAGGCAAGACACTATCAATATAAAATTAAGCAATACTGTTGTTTTACCATGTACACAAACACATCTCCACATAAGGATATTATCGTGAAGTACTGGGCTGGTATAATATTATTATTCTGTTTAGCAACTTTTTAATCGGGCATCAACCCCCCTCCTACATTTTCATCACATAATGGACGCAGTGAACAAACTACATACAAATTACAAATTCTTTCCGTTTAAAAAGACTTCCAAGCATTGTAATCGTATGGGCTGTGCTTATGTGAACTGCTATAGCATGATAAATGTTCAGTAATTAATATGAAAGCGAAATTTAAAATCTCATAATCAATTTTAATAGCAACAGTAGCACCCTCCGATTTCTTTAGCAAGTGCCAACGCTCACTAATTGTTATATTTTCAAAAGCTCTTCAGGGGGCTGCCGCGAACTTTCGAAAGCTTTGCAACTTTTATTGTTCGCGACTTTCATTCACAAACCGATAAAGTAAAGTTGAATTGTAACTGTTTCATTATGAGATTGTTTCGATAGGGTGGTTATGGCGGTTTCTTTTTAAAATGAGGGCATAATTTAAAAATTATCACAATACTACGTTAAGCAGTTATAAAAAATAATTTATACCAACAGAAACATAAATGCATCCGTTGATCGATTTTTGATGTTATCGAGTTTTACCCAGGAATTCTGAATATTTCTAGGGTAAAAAACCCGTATAAACGCCTTTGCCAATGTAAGTCTCATCAAAATCGGGCATTTTACTTTTTTGCGATTTCGCTGAAGCCAAATTATTTGTTAACAATGAACGCGTACTTTAAAAAAGAATTGTTTCTAAATGACCTTACTTGGTCGTGGCCTCGTTTGGTAGTGCTGATTGTCTGTGGTAAGATTTACGATGACAGCTACCACAGACGGAAAATGCTATTACAGTATGCTCTTCGGTTGTTACCAGGATGTTGAGGTGGCCCCTTTTATCCATAGATAAGTAGAAAATACTAGACTCTGTTTCTTGTTGTACAAATGAACGAAACAATTTATGTATGAAGTTGTTCACAGATTACTTGTCAAGGTTTTAAGTGTATATCTCTTTAAGAACCCGGTCCTTTAATTGTATTAGGCTACACAAATTATACAGTTGTACAGTACCTACAAATAGTCAGGTAACATTACAGGTAGGTATCCATGTCACATTTAATATAGATAATTCACCGTAACAAGACAGGAATACAGGTACCATTGTTAATTCGTGACGGCACTCGGCTTGTATTCGCTTACAACACTCCTCTAAAGTTCATACCTACGTTGGCATTGTTTCTTACATTCACCAAGGATCCTATTGTAAATCACACCTTATTAGGATTTAGCGATACGCCCTCACAACGCTTGAAATTGTTTTTTCGAATGCGCAGTTAAACTGTTAAAGTCTGAAAATTACTTTGAATAATTCTTTTTGTAAGCATATAAATGGAAAAATATAGTAAAATTTATTCATTAAAAACTATTTCGTCTCCAAAGTTCGTTTGGAAAAAAGTTCGTAGCTAAACATAATCACTATTACTATAATAAACTTAAATAACATTTCGTTTCACAAACGGGATATAAGCAATTAGCAAAATTAACGTCAACACCAACGACACAGAAGACCAGTTCTCAAAACGAATTTCTCAACAAAAACCAAATGTCAGTGCTAAATGTCGTGCACTCACCTCATGGTATACGGACGTCATCTCGGAAGTACACGAGAACGATTAGCGATACAGGAACACTGCCTAAACGCACATCACACTGATCAAAACTATTCACAAATCATAAACCTTCAAAGTCTAACCAAAATTAGTAGCGAGAAAAAGTAAACAACGAAATATTTGAACAGATAACAAATACAACTGTCAAACTTCCCGCCAACCGGCGAGTGCGCGTAATAATAAAAAGCAAAGGTGTTCGAATCACACAGCCAGTCGGGGCGCGTGTAACGCGTTCCGTGTTTAGGATCGGCACTGAGCGACGGGCCACGACAACGACTCAATGGATGGCGCTCAGCTGCTACTCAATGAACCATTCGAGTTCGGAGGTCACCGATCATCATTCCTGACCAGAGTTTCTCTATTACCCTACAAACCTCTAATAAACGTATTCCAAACAGAAGCAACACACGTCATAAGTCTTATAGACTATATTGATAAAAAAATTAATATCTGACTCCCATTGACTTGTGTTCGCGTAATATTATACGAAACAATAAACGTAGCCTATTTCGTTATTATTACATTATTTTAGAATGGCAAGTTTTAATTAGGGAAACACAGGTGCAACGTATAATAATATATTTACAATTTGCTGAAAGCAAAAACTAGTTTGAAAAACTTGTGGCTATCGACCTGGTTTGAGCGTATTGGATAGTCGATTTTTTTATCGATGACAGAGATCCGAGTTCGTCGACTGTAATCATTCAGATTATTTGTCATAGAACCGGTACCAGGCTCAGCTGGTTCCATTCGCGATTCCTTGCGCTACCAATATACATAAATATGTATGTGTAAAACGAAAATACAGTGAAAAAAAGAACATGTCAGTATTATAAGTAAACGCCTTTCATTCATACTACTCGAAACTGTATATTCGTAAGTTTTGTAACTTTCATTATTTCGTGATTATTCAGTCGATAAATTTTATTGATGGTGTAATATAGGAAATTTATTTAAAATACGTACTTACATAATAAATCTTAAACAGTATATTACGATTATAACGTATACTTAATTAATCTTACCAATATTACCAAATAGAAACTAAGGAATTCTGTAAAAATAGGATTTCAAGTCCACGAGCTAATTTTGAAACAATTATAAAGTTGTATATTAGATGAATTAAGAATTATAAATTTTGAGACGCGCTGTGAGGAAGCAGCACGATTGCTAATAGCCATTAATTTATAAGAAGTAGGTAACAAAAGAAGTATGTCTTTTGACACTAAACTAATGTAGGAGTAGTTAGCCTTCCGGCTATTATCAGACCTGCGTTTTGCATAGGGACGTATAAGGGGTTGCAGACAGAGCAACAATAAAATTTGGCCGTTCCGTTCGTGACAGCCTTGTAAAAAGGTCAAATTAGACTTGCATAGTATCTCGCAACGGATTCAGAGCATTATTGTCTGGTCTTAAGGTACTTGTCTTACAGCAAAGGTATACTTTAATTAGAGTTTTTACTTTAGTTCCTGTATGAAATTTCTGCAAAAACCTCATTGAGTGTCGTGAATACTTTGTTAATATACATTCCCATCATTAATAATCTGAGCCATTATCACAAAGTAAAATCTTTGATTCTAAAAATTCTTTTACTAATAGGTATATAGTTTTTTTTCGATTAATATAGGATGATTCTATTTTCATTACAATAATATGTAAGTTGGTATTTCTGAGTGGGGCAGTGAGTATAAAATATAGGGTAGATACTAATCTACCCTATATTTTATAATATTAAAACTAGTATTCGCGGTGAAAGCGCGGCGTGCATTTATTTGGTAGCAATAAAACGACGTCTAAATAACAAAATCATATTAATCCCATAAAGATTGTATCACTCATATATCCGGCGTGGCTAATATCTAATCAATTGCAATCATAATAAAACTATAAGTAGTAGGACCAGCGCCTACGCGGAGAAACTACGAAGCGACTAGGTTCGTAACAATCTAAATTGAACCTAAATAGCATCGTTATACGGTTGTGTTTAGAATTAAGAAATAAAATCGCGGCTGGAGATGTCATAATATGTGATGATAATGCAGTAGTATGGTGACCTAGAGCTGATGCAGGAACATTTGCAGGTCATCCCATTCCTCAATAATTGACAGTTATGTCGTGTTAAATTTGTTTTAACGAGAATTTTAGAACAATAATACGACATGAAGTGGTACCTAAAGTATGGTGATGGTTTGTGAAAAAAGCAGGTAAGAAACTTAAAACAAAAAAGGTAATATAGAGGTAGGTCAAAAGAAAAAATAAGATTAAAATTGTTATAAATTCAAGAAGAGTTTAATTAAAAATGTTAGCTTTCCGTCGACAGTGGCGCCGCCAAGGGGAGGTGCGGCGGAGGCGTTCCGTTATTGCAACAGAACTCATTATGCTATACGGTTGCACATAACGACGTTATACCGTGTTACGTGATTACAGTCGCCATTGTTCCAGCTGCCGGCTAAATAGAGCAAAAACTGAACGCCGAGAGAAGATGCGCTTATCAGCCACAGCTAACATTCATTATACGAGTATGCACAAGGGACGCTCAAGAAACCGTATATAAGAGTATCTTGGCAGCGCTAATTAAAGCTAGTTCTATTAGTCTTCAGCTTACCTAACACTGCTTTATAGGGTCGATGGCAAATTTAACCTGAATTTTTCTATGTACTGACAGAAGCAGGTACTATCGCAAAGGGTTTGACGTCGACCGCTCTCCGCGCCCTTGAAAGTTTTATGCTAGAATGTTCGCATCCTTTATCCTACTTTATCCGTCCTTAAAACCCTTCGTTTGTTTAAGAAAAGCTAATATACGTACTCGTATAAGTGTGTTTGGTATATTGGCGTTTTAGACAGTGCTGCTTTCTGAAGCCTCCAGAACTTCCAGAGACTAATTGTTATAAAATTATAGATATTGCTCATTTTCAAATTTTAATCAAAAATAGTTAAAAGCTGTCTAATCGGTTTCATGTAAACTATATGTAATTAAATGTCTATGTTTGTTATCTTAATCATTTAAATTAACTTATTCACCCTTTACATAAAGTGTATGTATTAAGAGTTACCACAAAACAAACACTTTCAGACACAAAATCGTTAGAAACGATTTATACCCACGTGGTAGCTACTTAAGATAGACTATTGTATAACTTACGTGAAATAAATACGATGTTGACCGTTGGTTGGTTCTAAATATGCATGTATATAGAGAACAGAGCCTATGCTACGGCGGGAGTGCGCGCTTGTCCGCGACATTGGTAATAAAACAGCAGTGCATTTATGTTTTTCCCACGATTATTTGCCCACATATTGACTGTCGTGGGAGTTACATGAATTGTTCTTTCCTCTGTCGATACACTGTTGAACTATTGTTAGCTGACTATCCTATTGTTTCGTCTTTAACATCAATATACTAACCACTTGCATAGGTAATAGTTTAACGAAGCAGCCAATCATTCGTTTAGAATTCTATTAATTTAACGAATTGCTTGTACTTATTATGATAGAAATGTAACTTTGCTACTTAACTAAAGAGATATACCTATGTTTTTAGCAGTATGGTTTTTTGTTTATTATAAAAAATAACGTTTCATCTAACTAAACGATCATCTAACTGAACGCGTATGCAAGATTTCAGCTCAATCCATTGAAGATAACTGATTTAAAATTTATCCGCAAGATTTGACCTTAACATTAAAAGTGAATTAAAGTTTTTAAAGATATTTAAATGTCAAAATTTTTCGACGAGTTTCATTATAAAACGAATTACATTTCTTCATTTAACTTTGTTCGTGTGTCAGTTGTAATTTGATCGGATAGAAAATGAAACAAGACTCAAGCGGTAAGTGTGACGAACTTGAACTTTTAATCTGTCAGTACAAACCCGCCAGCGGAGCGTTATAATACGAGCACTTCTTACGTCTGTTACTACGATCTGTGTATGGGTTTTTGGTCGTAGCGTAAAATGTTACATTAAATATATGTAACTTTACATCACATTACAAAGCAAAGTAACGATAAATAGGTTAGGAATTATACACATAATCATAATACGAAAAATAAAGAAAAAAAAAAAAACAAAAATTATTAAAACAATAACTAATCCAAAATGTTTTATGAAAGAATGGTTCCCAAAACTGTTAGTTATGGCGCGTGAAAAAAGATCTCTTTAAAAACTTGCAACGCATTTTCAACTCCTCGGATGCTGAAAATGTCCATACGCTAAAATGTACCCTTTGCACATTTGCTAGGTTAAATAAAAACATAATTTAACGCATGTAATCAATATACGCCTTTTGATCAGATTCGATCTGTACCATTCGTTCTGAAAGTTAGTAAACATGCTAACGTATGAGCATTTAAGTTTCATCTTTGTCTGAGAGAGATTCTCTAATACGACTATAAAATCGAGCCACATTGTAAAACCATCGGTTATAACGTATAAACTGCAAACATTCACTCCGTCACCATAAACACGAATAATGCATTGAAGCACATACGTGATAGGCGTCTTTATACGACTCTATAAAATTTTACTATCTGTGTATATAACCACGCCATAAACTAATCAGAGTCTGTTGACGAATCCACAAGAAAGGTGATATACTCAATGAAGTGTTTAACGGTTTCTGAATAGCCTTTGAACTAACGTAGCTTACAATTGACTTATGAAAATAAAAAAGGTTTATATGATTCCAGCTATTATTTCAATTGCACATATTATGTAGATATCCACAGTTTGTAACCGTTCTGCCTAATGTTTAATGGATTAAGCAAATTCATTACGAGAGGCTCGCTATTAAAAACAATTTGGTAATGTTATCAAATTCGTGAAAAGAACACGAGACTTATTAAGTCAAACTCAACAAATTTTAAAACCAACGAAACTTAATGTTTTTGTTCTCCGAAAAGGTTTATTGCAGTAACAAAAGAAAGCGTAAATCATAAAGTTTATTGTCAAAGATTATTTATTCATGCATGTATATACCGTTTTGCGTACAGTTGTATTAAAGTACGCAATTTGTACATCGTTTCTACTTGTTGATTGTTCATTAACACCGAAGTATTGTATTGGCACCGATAAAATCCATTAGCACTTGTAAGGGTACGGCGCGGAGCGGGAATCTCTAGAAAGTTGTCGTAAAAACTGGATTAAAACCCGAGACGAATCCGCGAAACCCCGCACTTACGCACGTGCACTCCTTAGAATATCAAAAATTATACGAAAACCAACAGATTATATTTCGTTTTCGGCGTGTCGTAGCACTTTACATAAAGAGTAGGTAACATTTCGAAAATCTTCAACGAAACCTCGGTTCGTCCGCAATCAGTGTTCGTCGACCAATCGAGCATATTTGCATGTTTCCAAGTTATTTTGCATCAATATTCAAAAATTCCAACACGTTATGCAGTCAGTTGAGATAATAAAACAATAGAGTCGTTATGCGGCAACATTAATCACTGTCACTTATATAAATTGCCTCCTAATAAATAGATTGTTATCAGATATAACACATTTATAGGATTCAAATCGTTTGAAGATTAATAAAATAAATATTGTATGATCATCATAAAAAAAAAAATTGTTTAACTGTTAGAAGATACCTTTAACTAAACATATAGTTCGAAAGTGGTGTGGAAGCTGTAACTTCTATACATTTACTTCTGTACTTGTAACTTCTGTAAATTTAACTTCTGTATCTGTAAAACTGTTGTGTAACGTGTGCTTCTCTAAAGTGTATTATCTGATTTCATGTTTAGTAATATACACCTGAGGAATATGGTACATTATGGATTTAAACTTTCTCGTTACTAGAGAAGATCTGAGTCCAGCATTGAAACAATAAAAAGGATTGGAATGAAACGGCCGATAACTGGTAGTATTAGCGATAAATCACTTAAACAATTATTATCTATGTAACTTAACGCACATTAAGGTGAGTATGCACAGGCCATTAGAAGCGCTTATGAGCCCGCGTCCATTACGCCAAGTAGATACGATATTAATACCCATACTACATACACAAGCATTTAATTCTCATACATAATATGTCGAGTAGGGTGGCGGTCATTTGCATCATTGTGCAGGACTGTCCCGTCTGAGTTAAAGTAGAAATTACAATACTTCAATTCTAATATTCTGTGCCTGTACCTAATATAAACTTTCGCTTCTATTCATAATGATCAAAAGTTATATTCTTCCAACTTTGGGTGCCATTTACCCCCTAGTACGGATAAAATAGAGTCCAAAGTCAGCCCTGATGGCTTAAAAAGGCTGGATAGGTTTCACCGATTTCATATAACTCGTAAAAAAATCTTTATAGTAGTAATTGATCGTTATTAAAATCCGATATATAAAAGATGTGTATCTGGAATTCAAACTGCAACTAGTGGCAGGCCGAAATCAAAGGCACTAAGACAGCAATCGAAGTCCTAACCAGTAATAAAATTAGGTTAATAGAAATTAATGTAATAATTTTAAAAAACAATTTTTGGAACGAACTTCCTTATCGCGCGTTGCGAAGGAGGCTAGACGGAATATTCAGACGAAAAATTCAGACGATAAGTTGTAACGACACTTTTTTAAAAGAAATAAAATTTTATTACACTTCCTTCACTAATTAATCGAAAGAAACTTCGTTTCATCCGGGTGTCCCTTGACACTTCCCTTCTGTTTTTTTTAAGGATATGGGAAATGTACTGCGAAAATGCATCATGGCGACCCTGTTTCTGAACAAATGGAAGGAGATACGCACTTATTTGCCGGCACACTCTTATTTCTCTATCTGGCCGTAATCGTCGGAACAAATTGCCAGCTCGTGTGGTGTCATTAATTATTTTTATCATTGCTCCGAGGAATTATTGTACTCGCTGGCTATCTCGGCTATCTCTATCGATGCGCCTGAGGAACTTCTGAACACTTTTTTTATATCTAAGACTCCATTTGTAAACCACTTTAAATATTTGCATATATTCTCTTTTAAATATCGTCTTGTATTAACAGTGTGCACACGTTCTCTGTTCTAAAATATCCTTTAGAATAGGTGTGTCTCGTTTATAAATGAAATTCAACTGGAGCTTTCGTGCTCAAGACTTTTACACGAATATTTCATATCGTTAATGTATTTACCAATTTTTACAGACGTATATACAAAAACGAATTAGGATAAAAATCCTCGTATTACTTCTTATTTCTCAATTTCTACTTAACAAAGGAATAAACTTGCCGAATGATAGTTAAAAAAATATTTTTACTTAGAGTGAAGTATCTTTGAATTGGGGCTAAAGATATTAGATACTTTATGTCTTTACTTTTCGAATGTAATAACAAAATTGACGCAATTGAAATTGAAATTGACGCTGTCAAAATCAGATAAATTCATAAAATTGATAACACTTTTAACGACTGCATTTAGTATTTAATTAACGTAAATATGTGGATTTACTTCGACGTAATTACAATCTTCGGTCCCTTTAATAACTCGATCGTCCTGCATAAGGAGAAAATTGATATTTTTACAAGCAATCCTGACGACCTTTGATGTTTCCGGCAATTACATCGTTAAGTATTTTATCAGCATAATTTCCTCTTTAAGTACAATCAACATTTAATTACGGTGCCGTAGAAATACTAAATATTAAGATTGATGATGGTTTTCGTGACATATTACCTAAGTACTGTGTATTGCTATTGGCTCAAGTGAGCCAGTAAATCAGCCAGGAATGGATAACTGTATCGTGCTTTGGCGGGAAGGCTGAGTAGATAGCTCTGTTATTATGTATTTTTACATTACAGTGTGACAAGTGACACCCTCAGGTTTTTAAGCCCAAATTAAAAAGATTTAACAAAGGTATTAGCGACTAATTTAAAATCGATTAATCCGTATTGAAACAGTCTTGATGTTAGATTGGAATGCAAATAGAAAGAAATTCATATAGCACATGATATTGACTGGTGCGCGGCGACGTACCATTTCTACTAGATATCTGTTGTGGGAATACGCATATTGTTCGATCGGGAGGTCGTGAGAAGAGTCAGTCCGATACCTAGGGTTGTCAACTATACATTATATTAGAAATAGTTTAAAATTAAATTAATAGTGATTCTAATGAAATGGCACTTGTGCTGTTTAATATTAACAAAACAGTCGTATAATTTGCGTTTATGATACATGAAAGTTAGCTTTTTACGAATATGTACCTAGTCGCTTAGTTTGTAGCCAAAATAAATCGTACAAGTGTATCTTGTATTATACAATTTTATATTCCTATCGCTTTGTAATTACATATAAATGAATTTATGAAAATACAGCGTTACGTAAATCGCTACATCGCAGATAATTCCTTTTTTATGGACTTCATCAAAAATCATGTTGACAACCTTCGTAATTTGTCATGTAGTTCAATGACTAAATGAATAAAATTGCCATTACATTTTCTTGTGACTTAAAATTCTGAATCTAGCTAAATTTAATCATAACACAGAGAAAACATAATTAATTTATTGTAAATTGAAACGATTGGCAGCCCTAGCGGTACCGTTCTGACACACTTGTGATGTTCATTGATTTGATATATCAGAGAAAGGCGTATCGTAATGTTAGTGGAGTTGAAGCTTGTTTATTGCCGCGCATATACAAATTAAATTAAATTTAATCGTTTTCGGCCTCTTAACCTTCTTTATAGCCGTTCGTTATTGAATAAAATATTATTTTACTGCACAAATCATGACCTCGCTCATACGTTGAGGCGAAATCGGACATATTGTTATGAGCTTTCTTTTACGGCCAGAAATTTACGCAACCCCACATTAGAATTGATATCGAAATGAGTTTTTACGGAAACCCGTGTAACACGTTCTATATTTGAAAATCCCAGTAATTACTACCAATAAAGCGATAGTTTGTCATCCTTTCATCATTCATTGCTTCCAAATAGATATACGTATAACTATAGTTATAAATATTACGTTACAATAACTTTCTGATGATAATAATTCTATATTAATAATATAAAGCTGAAGAGTTTGTTTGGTTGTTTGATTGTTAGAACGCGCTAATGTCAGGAAATATTGGTCCAATTTGAAATATTCTTTCAGTGTTAGATAGCTCATTTATCGAGGAAGGCTAATCGGTCTATAACATCACGCTGAGATGAATAGGAGAGAAGCAGCAATAAAAAAATTTGCGACAACGGCGAAATCATTTATATGGCAAAGCAACGTTTGCGGGGACAGCTAGTTGTTTAATATACACGTACATTAAATACGTAGCGGTTGAGAATTGGTTGATTGATAAACGCTTTAAATACTGGTGCTATAATGAACGCGACGAAGTGAGACCTCGGGAACTACTAATGAAAGTGCTACGAGCAACTGGGAATCGATTAAGCGACTCTCGTTATGGACGTGTAATATGAGAATATACACCGGTACAGCGCGTGAGGGAGTTCCAATGTATCCAGTTAAGGTATGGTACGGAACGGGAATCAGTCCGCTTTCGCACCAACTCCCGATTAGTTAAAACCAGGATTTCAATAAAACGGACAAATATGGAGTGGAATGGAATGGAATGGAACGGACCGGGCGGAATGGAACGGAACGGAACGGAATGGATTGGAATGGAACGGATTGGAATGAAATGGAATGGACAATATGTTAACGGTTATTTAGTGTTTCAATAAAACAATAGTAAGTAATCTCTATATTTCATAGATGTAAACAGTACATATACGAGTATGTTCTGTTCTCTTAAGGACTCTATTTAGTTAATTTAGGTAAACTTGAAAATTTAACATAAACATTATAAACATTATAAAACCAATAAAAACAACACACGGTCATCTCATTAACAATAAAAAAATCCATTACGCAAATGTACATATGAATGAAAAATATCCAGTTTCGTTATTAAAACAAAAAGCGCACATTACAATGCAGTTGCACTGTTATCGAGATCGTTTTAAAACATTTTAAAACACAATACGGGACGTTTGTAACCGTTGAACGATAAATCGCACATTTTGTCCCAATGTCCCAATCTCCCAGGGTCCCAATCTCGATTTATGCACGCCGCGTCACCGTGGGCGTGATATAGGGACGAGCAATACGATAGCCGATTGTGCTGCGGCTTGTAAACCTTGCAGTTGTTTATGTAATAAGACGTACGTCAAAGATATTGATGTCACCGTTTGCTGTGGAAGCGGAACAAACGGAGCGTCAATAATAAATTATATCGAGTTAGTGTAATAGATACGTTTTTACGTTCACATTGCGTTGGCGTAGCGGATAAAGCAGATATTAGCTGGAGAGACATAGTCACTGATAACACAAGCGATGAGGGACTTAGTCATTACGACGGCTCGTGCGGAAAATCTTTACGAGGCCCTCGTGTATTGTGCGAAGTATTTGTATTGAAAGCTCTGCTGAATCTTCAAAGTTTTAGATATATTCTACTGAAAAGATTTTTACAGCAATATGCCGCGCTTGTCATAAAATGTATAACTTTACTGACGTGCGTGAAATCTGCCAATTCACACTTATTGTAGACTACGGTTTAAACCTGCTCCCTATGACGGTCGAAAAGTAGCCTTTTGCAAGCCAAAAGCATTGTTAATATCAGGAATGTCGTAAAGTATCAAAATGCAGGGTTTCAGGGTGGTAGAACCTCTGTGGTTTGACTCCGGCGGCACCACCGCCACGCCTATTTCTGTCTTATAACAGCAGTGTTAAGCGCTGCTGTGTTCTGGTTTAAAGGGTGTGGTAAGGGAGACATACTTTCGAGGCATTCCAGCTCAGTCCTCAGGGGTAGCGGCGCATCTTTGGTCGGCCTAAGATAGGAATCTAATCTTATCTGGGGTCGATTACAAAT
>DWQT01003296.1:0-12685 GCA_018244895.1 Myscelus amystis hages | reverse complement strand
TATATTAACGTATTAATTAATAGTTGTTGTCGCTAATGGATATTTACGGCTTTTTATAACGAGTATAGTATTGTAGTGGAGGTTTTCGATGCCGATATGAATATTAGTTACGGGCGCGCATCAGTTCTGACCGAGCCGCGAGTACGCGCCGACGTGCCGACGAAACGGCGGAGGAACAAAAGGGGAACAATAATAACTACGTTCCCGTTAAAGAACACAATGATCTAGTGTTAAATTGAGTGGTGATTTTAAAGAAAACATTCCTTCATTCACGGTGTGCATCGAACAACGTACGACCTAACGAGGAAAGCTTGTTAAACGCGGGTTTGCTTTAGAGGCTCTATTTCTGTTCCGTGCCACGGGAGAACAGGCGATTTAACGTACGACCACTGCATAATTATTTAGAAACGATCCCTTCGTGTTTTCAGGGCTTGTTAAACATGTTAAGTCATGACTGCATTATGTCAAAATGCGTAAGTCGTTTTTAATCGTCCATTTAATCTTTGTGACCCTCGTCGTAAAATATTATTACAGAATATGTTTATATAGTAACAATTGAGAATAAACAAGTCAGTGTTGTTACATCGTTATATAAACATTTTCGTTATCTTGCCGCTGTGCTGGGTTATATCTGTTCCTTCTATATTTTTATCGGTCTCGGTTATATGTAACACAATTGTTATGTAAGTTTTTGTTTCACGCATATACATGGTGTTTGGAATGGCAGTTTTTTATCTATGACGTCAATAGGTCCTCTACACGTTGAGGTTAGGTTATGTAATAGTGTTATATTGTGCCGCTATGAATGCGTGCCAATTCTTTTTTTGTTTTTATTTTATTGGTTGTTTTTTTTTTACGTTTATATACTCGTAGATATTAATTTATTATAAACTTCGATTTAATGCAATAAATAAAATCTAAATATATTGGTACGTACATTTATCTTGTCTTTATCAAATTTGTTTAATTTGTTTCATTTTGTTTTACATTTGTTTTGAAAATTTTCAATACCTAAGTTTGATACATAATAAACATATAACAATTATACACTCATAAATATATTATTAAAATTGTCTTTGTCCAGCAGTGGGACCACATAAGCTATTTATAAACATATATTGATTAATATTGAATTATGGTACCTATAAGTAAGAAAGTGTTTATTAACTATAGTTAACAAAATCATTTGAAAGATAATTTATCAACAACGTTAACGTCTTATATGTATAGATATTTGAATTATTTCTACAAAGGTATATAAAAAATAATAATTGTAATTAACAGTTTAACAATCCGTTTAATTATTTTTCATTATTATCGTAAATAAACGTTATTAATTTTATTAGAAATAGTTCGCTCATCCCGCCATCTATTGCCGGTGGGAGTAAATATAATTAGTTTAATAGCACAACCAATTTGATAAGCACTTAATTAAACTAATATGTATTCTACAACCTCACAAAAACTTTTGGAACGAACACACTACAACACATTGCGAGTTAAATTAAAGGCTTAAAAGGTTAAGTAATACGTTACTTACTGCAGGCTTTGAAATTATTACCACGGCAGGGCAACCCCATACCCATGCACCCTTATTACAGGGCGCCTATCATGGTTTTACAAGCCCTATAGATTAATTGATATTAGCGTACCGGAAACTGATTAGTAAAAGCCTTAAAAGGCTTAGGTTGCGCAGATTCTGTCTATCCAATTTTCCTTGCCACTTTTTTTCCTACACACGTACATTGATATGACATGACAAACAGGCAGACAGGCTAAGGATTTTTTTATATTAGTATTATAATAGCAGTTTCTGAGGTACTTAATTACATTGGTATATTGATATATACATCTATTGGAGCAAGATTTTGGTAATTGTTGTTTAATATGCTTCAAGCGTCTCTAACTCCGTTTAACAGAGAGTCAGTATCAAAGCCTGTAATACATTTCGTCACTGCCGCAAGGGAGCTCTTACCTCGCTTAAATAGTTAAAACTCTACATACATACAATTTAATTTTAATAACTCGCAATAAGGCACAAGCCGTTCTTTAATAGATCATATTTAAAACAAACGTATTCAGACAATAATCTAGTGCCATGCCGAAGTAACGAATGCTATTTCTGTATCACAAGGAAACTCCTAGCGACACATCCTCATACAAAGTTGCGAAGTGAAACATAAGTAGATCAGACTCTACATAGAGATGGTTTGTTTATATGACGCATTGAATATAACGCGAGGGGATGGAACGAGTGATGTATGTCGCTAGCTTTAACCAAGCTCTTTCCACATATTGCCTTAATTAGAACTCTCATTGAATTTGCTTTTTGTAGAGTTCACTTCTATTATTGATATGTAGGAAAGATACGTAGGTAGGTAGGTACAAAATTAAATCAAATTTACTATGAAAACAGTAGAGAATCACTTTTACCGATGGACATCAGCAACCAACCTCTAATAGGACTATAAGAATGGGACTGTAAGTAGATATCAATAGGAATATTAGCGATAGTAATAGATATCAATAGGAATATTAGCGATAGTAATAGATATCAATAGGAATATTGGCTATAGCAATAGACATCAATAGGAATATTGGCTATAGCAAAAGATATCTATAGGAATATTGGCTACAGTAATAGATATCAATAGGAATGTTAGCTATAGTAATAGATATCAATAGGAATGTTAGCTAGGTTTTATTGGGAATAGGACTTTATCTAACGTATCTCTACAGTTGGATTGGGGCGTTCTTTCTAAGAAGGCTTATGGCCACAGTGAGGGTTTAATACGGATTGATTGACTTCACGAGCCTTAGACAACGTAATCGAAAGTTCGAGAAACGATCGCGGCATTGACGAGGTTGTATATTGCAACTTGTTAAATACTTAGGTCATTGCTAGTAGTATATTTTTACGAAACTAACCGTGCGTGATAAGGCACGTTAAGCAGTAGATGACAGTTGCTATTATAAGGTAAAATTCGAAAAACTTTGTCGGAGGCTTTAAAGGTGGCTTAAAAACTTGCAACGTTAAAAAGCTCCAGTTTTTTTACTAAGCCGTATTTACAATCTGAAGTGGAGCAATATGGTAGCGCATGGTCCATTCCACTCATACTTACGTAAAAGATGCCCACTAGTGGGAAATATAAAAGCTTGTGCGTAAAGCATTCGTGTTTCCTCAAGTTAACTGTATAGTTTTTCACTACGGATGTTATTAACTATTGATATATAAAACTAATTGTGTTGGATATTAGTTGGTACATTAATTGATCCAATTAAAATCATATTTTCCCTAAAAGCTTTTTAATCGATATGTATTACAATAATACATGATAGTACTGTAAATTACGATGGAATAATAAATTTGTAGTTTTGTTATTGTATAATAGACATAATAGAATTAAGTGCTAAAGAACTCATAATGTAAGACGAATGAAAGCCTCGTACTGTTTTTTAAGAAATCCAAATGACCTCTTAATACTTTTAATTACATGTGCCGGCAAATACCGTTATAAGGAAAGCGGTACCCACTTTCGCGTTCTTAATGCAAAAGAATTAATTCGGTTCACGCATTCCATGGGTACATACTTTCAAATCATTTTAATAGTAAATTCTCATCTTAAATTGTTGAACAATTTTTTATTGTTTACGAACCGTAATATATAATTAGGGTGGGGACGTGTATTGCAAAAAAGCGTTATATGTTTATATAATATTCCTCTTAAAAATGTAAATACTAAGTTACATCGTAATTATGTTTACAGAAATTTATATTCACAGATACTTTCATAATTGTTTCTACAAATAAACTTTGACTGTAACAATGACAATATTATCCTCAGACTTCATACGTACAAATTCATATCACAATGGGAAAGTTGTTGTCTATGGTCTGTCATGTTGTCTAAATACGGTTGGCAGAATTCACACACTTCAGAAACATATTATGTTTTATAACATGCTCTAAACTGTTCAAATTTTCTTAAGATGTTTTAGTTGACCGCTACAGCTAGTGATAATTAAATGTTATTGTGTAGATATAATTATTATCTAAATGTTGATTTGAATTGGTTGTTACGCGCGTTTTATAACTAAAAATTTATACATCACTAGCTATAACGCTGAAGGAAAACATCGCGAGGAAATCTGTACAGGTTAAAGATGTTATAAATAATATAATATTTTCTGAGGCGCGTGCAGTCTACCAATCCGCACTTGGTCAGCGTGGTAAACTGTGGCCTAAATCTCTCTCTGAGAGGAGACCCCTTCCAACAGTAGACCACTAAAAATGTAGAAAAAAAAATGGTGATTCTTAGTTTGTGTGTGCGTTTGTCAGTAATCAGGAATCAGAGAAAACAATCACTTTTGATTCGACCAAGATCGGTTGCATATACTCGTATACAGAGTGTTAGCAACCACTTATACTGACTAGATGCTCACTTGTAACTCTCTTCACATAGCTGCACAAAAGGCTTCGCCGTGTTTCATAATAACAGTACTTATATTTCGAAACCTACCCTTAACTTGTACCGAACCTAAGCCGATCTCAGAATGCCTCGAGAGCGTCATTAAGCCTTAAAAGTCGCACCCTTAAGGTTGAGCGATAAGTTATTATTTTATCGTTCCAAAATAATAATATACATAGATCAGTTATTTACGTTTACTTAAGATTTTTGAGCAATCTTTATATTATCATTTGTTTAATATTCAAAGGTCATTAAGCCCCGTTCGCTACAACCATTTTTTACCCAGTTGTACCGGGTTTATACCCTTTCAAGGCGTTCTTCACCGCGCTGGTTCAAACATTTAAATAGACGTTCTAAATTGTCAGCATATTGCAGTCAACTATAGACGAGACGAAACAAAACTCACACACCTAAACATCAGTTATTCACGGAGCTAATTCTGGACTGAATCGATAGTCTGATCTGAATTCCAGGCAGACGGGCTGGCGTCTGGAATGTTAGGGTCGTGCGTCAGTTAAAGCGGATAGCGTTTTACGTCATAAGGGTTAGGAAAAATAAAGGAAAATTACTAATTACGGATATGCTATACTTGTATTTGGCTTTTTGGCGGTAAAATTACCATACAATCTATTGTTATTCCTACAGTCACTCATATCACCGATATGGCTAGGTAGAGTCTCAAGAGTTCCTCGGGCTACGAGCCTGATAAATTCCCTTTCTCCTTATTCCGTTTTTTTTTTTCGAAATTTTATAAACATTATTAAAAGATTCTCTTAACCTGACGTTCTGTGTTCCCATAATTGAAATACGTACTTCCTAGATCACCGTTTTCCAAGTCTATAATTAACACTCGCCTTATAAATCTATTTCGTAATTTAACCTTTCGATCTATCTAAATGTACAAAGCATTTTGTAATAACAGAAAATATTTAAATTGCAAACTGATTTGTTGTATAATGTTTACTAATAATTTGAAAATTAAATGTGTTCTGTTTTTATGAGAGAGGTTGAAAGCTCTTATCTGAAGTGGTATTGAGCGCTGCGACACAGAGCTTTCAAAGTAACGCGCAAAAAGCTCCCCTTCAGAGCTGGCAACGTATTGGCGTTTTCTTTGTAGCTGAAGATAGATGTCTTTAAGCAGCAGCGGCAAACATTTTTGTGACCCCACTGGTAGACTCTTTCTTTTACTCCAATCTCTATTTCTATGTTGACTCGTCTCTTCCTTTTCTCCTACATATTCAATAACAGCGACATTATGCACTCTACCTGTATCATTCTTCAATTAAATCCTCCTACCAAAGGTTGTTTGAAATCGTCCAATAGCAATAAGACCAAATTCCAAATACGTACTCAAATCCTGTTTATTTGAGGTCAGCGTAAAAAGAGACACAAAAAAAATAAAAAGATAAATTAAATAAAACTTTTATTTTCTTCATGTCCTGTTTTTCATAAATACATTTTGCGCCTCTGTTTCTCATCCACAATGTACTGAAAACAATACGATCTTTGTTCGCTTGTTTTCGGTAAATTAATTTCGCCGGAAATAGGCTTCAAGTTTTGACTTAAGCCGCTATTGTGTTAGCAAATTACAAAGAAATTCGCTACCAACAAAATTTCCCATAGTTTCGCGGCGGAAAAAGATGTTTTATATTCCGTAGCAAGGCACAGGGCTTTAGCAAGGGCTACCAAAGGGTGGATAGAATTGAATAATTTATGCTCACATGTGGGCGATGAAGTAAAATAATTCTAAATACTCGTAAAGCAATTAATTGTCTGTCTAAAAACATCTTGCCTTTAAACAGTATTTTGACATTCGTGAAACATACTCGTATTATCAAATTTTTGACAAAATTGTTACCCTACAATGTTTAGTGTACTAACGCTAAATGACCGTTTAACCTATACAAGAGAGAAACGATATAAAGATTGAAATGATTAAAAACTCAAAAGACTTTTATTGGACATAAAGCAAGTATAAAAAGTAAAAGAACAACCACTTTATTATCTCAAGAGAGGGATTGAGTGTTATCGCTTGAAGAAGCCTTAAGAATAGAGCCTTGTTAAATAGACGGTTAGATTATCATCCAATCTGTACTCAATGGTTAATATCAATGAATTTTCGTTAGTAAATTATAAAAAAAAATCACGTCTGCTTAGTAGAAGATATAAACGTGGTTTTTTCTAGAAGTCCTAGATAAAAAACTTCGAAAACAGGAACGCTTCATGGGTTTTTAGATTTCTATCTAAAATTAGGGAACTAACAGCCTTGAATAAAAACCTAATGTTTAACTCTATATCAAACATGCAATGTATGTATGCGTTTGGACAGAAAGTAATAAAGTTTTGGAACCGCTGGCCATGCAATGGTGAGCACAGATGCCTAACCGCTTTTTACGTTTCCACTGAAAATTTGCGAAATTTTTAAAACGTTGAACAAAAGTCAAACTTTGACTGCCTATATACGATATGCAATGTGGGTAAAAATAATAATGTGCTGTGGCGCAATTTTGTAATAAACTTTCAGAACCGTTGGGCAGCAGAGTTCGCGTCCCATGTGTGTGGTTATAATTAGCGAAATATTCAAAACCTTGAATAAAAAGCAAGCTTTGACTTTGTATGCAATATGTATTTGTGTGTGTGTGTAAAAAATAATACGTATGTATGCATTGGCACAGATTTCTAATAAAGCTTTGGAATCGCTGGACAAACGATCGAGGACAGAGGTTTCACGGCCTTTTCCGTTTCAGAACAATATTACTTTTGGCTTACACCCAGATTAAAATAGCCTTTGCTTCCGAACGAACAAACTGAATGATTATTCCGTCGTAATCCGCGCGAAGCCTACTTTTTTGTGGCAGATTAAAATATGTAGTTGCATGCGATTTATATTATGTATATGATGAAATCGTTTCAATATGCTGATACAATTATTACTTGATATTATTTTTATTTTAATAACAGTATTGAATGAAAGGGTTACGTTTAAACACGCTTCTATAAATTCAAGTCGTTTTATTTATAGGGTAGATATGTAATTCTATGGAAGTCATTGATTTCATAGTCATCATTCATAGCCTTTGTTCAATCTTATGGTAGACAAGAGAAAACATTTTTTAGTTCGATGTGACACATGTGAGAGTTTATCATGTGTATCAATATCAGCATTTCGTAAGCCCCAAAATTTACCATACATCCAAAAAAGTCACTGAAACAAACTAACATCAAACAGCTGGTACCAGCTAAATGGTGAAAACTTCGATTCCAGAAGGGAGAAGCAAGTGAAATGTTAGTATTTCACAGTAATATGTTATGCATACACAAATAACTCAATATCAAGGACAATCGATATGAAGTTTGGCGTAGACCCAAATAAAGTCGCGTTCTAACTAAAGTGATGAGGTATCTACCTATTTTCCAACTTCTTACCGTTCCACTGCTGTAAACCATTCTCCAATATCTAGTCATTTTCCACTAAGACAGTAATCGATTTGGTCGTAAAAGATCGTCAAATAATACAATTCAAGGAATTAAAAATATAATATTACAATTAGTTATAAATAGTTGCCACGGAAAAATATACATGCGTTCCCAAGCCTCTAAACTAAACAGCCTTTAACAAACTCTCATTCGTTGACAATAAATTCAAAATGGCCACCCAAAACCGCAGATCCGGCCACGAAGACACTTAAACCGCTTGAAATGAGCCAGCCGAGCTGAAACGGGCGATATGGTCGCTTCTAGCGAGTGCACGCCAACATGGCCGACGAAGAAAAACTGCCGATCCCGCCAACGTTTCTCGAGAAAGTTCTATTCTATACAACCGCGTCGTTCGTCCTGCTCGCCACGTTCAGTCTTTTCGCGTTCCTCTTCCTGGTGCCTTTCGTCATAGAACCGGCTTTCACAACGATTTTCATGCAGTTCGATCCGGTCGGGGCGTTGTGTGTGACCGCTCAGGTGAAGCATTTGGTCGGCGCGAGCAACTGCACTTGGGCGTCTTGCAGGGAAGGCTGCACCAAAGACTTGTACGAGTGCACCCAGATCCGCGTGAACTACAAGCTGGGGTACCTACCGAATATCACGGCCACTGAGTACGAAATGCTGGTGCGCGCTGAACGCTCCTTACGCAAGGATTACGATTACGAGAGCTACGAAACACCCGTGGATAAAACTTACCCGGATCTGGAGGAACCGGAGCTGGCCGACGTCCTCCCGACCGGGTTGCAAGGCAACGATTCCGAGTGGTACTTCACTGGCGCGCGGCTCTTCCCGAACGTGAAGGGCTGCGGTTACCCGCCGATATTGAATTGCACCATCTTCTACGGCAAGTACAGGGAGCTGGGCACCAACTACACGTGCTACTACAGCCGCGTGGACCCCGGCTTAGTCATCACGGATTTGGATATGTGGCAGAACACGCTCAACCTGGTCTACGCAACGGCGATACCGATACCGTCTTTCATCATTTCGGTCATATATCTCACATTTGCGTACTTTAAGATTTACAATACTGAGGAGGAATCTGAGCAGGCGCCGCTCCAGAGCGACGCGGAGGCGATGGCGACGGGTGACGACGGGAAGCCCACGACGCCCGGCTCGGACACCTTCAGGGAAGACCTGGCGTGCTTCGGCCACCAGCTCAAGATGCAGCTCGCTAACGAGAAGCCTAAAGAGGGCTTCGAATCCAACAGCCCTCCAATTTCAAATTCTGCTTCGCTGTCCGGGTGAGTCACAAAAAATATATTTAATTAAAAGCACGAAAAAAATATATTAAATTGCTAGTGTGTAATAAGATTTTTTTATAACTAATGAAGTGAAACAAACCATTTATTACTTTAAATACTATCTAATAACAGATATTTCAGTTTTACATTAACATTAATCTATAATTAATGAATTATTTCAACAATATATTTTTTTATTAATAATGACACCGAAGTAATTGATGATAATTTCATGAGTTGCAAATACATTTTAATTTTTAACATATCTCTCTAACTATGTACACTTAAATGATAATTTCGGTTGTAATTAAAAATATAAAAGTTAAAAGCTTTAAGTCTAAATGGAACGGAATAGAAAGTGATTTGTCAAAAAGTTTTCCATTCCAACATCATTATTCGTGTCTAAAAGCGAAGTTGACTTTGGAAATTATTCTCTACGTCACAATGTTTTATTCAAAGGCAAATGTAAGTACATATAATATGACTTTGCATTGTACAAAGAATATGACTTTGCATTAAATTATCAAATTTACGTACCCATTAGTATTTATTGAAGCCTAAATTAATGCAAATATTTATTTTATTTTAAAATAACCTTTTCTTATTTCCAATATAAATGGTGCAATTCTAAACCCGTATGTTTTCAAGTAACCTGTGTTTACAGTAATTTGCTTAATTGCGATATGTGCGGTATTCGGTGTTAATTACGTGAGTGTTTACTTATGAGTTAAAATATTATGTGGTAACATAATTATGTTGGATTCGAATTGTTATCGAATTAGGCGACTCTGGGAAAATTATGTTTTGAAATATGAAATAATTACAATGATATTAATTATTAGATTAAAATTAATTTAAACTGAATTAAGGATTACAACAGAGAAAATCATTGTCATATAGTAGAAGGAATGGTAAATATATATACATTTAAATTTCATCCAATATAAATTTTAATATTTTTCAGTATATTTAACTATGTTATCAAAACCGAATGTTTGGTATAAGTTATTCACAATTACGTAATATACACGAGTATCCTCATAATCCGTAAAACGAGTGTAGGTACTTTTTAAAGGTTTCCACTATACAGAGACAGTATGAAACTTAACGTACTCATTAGGGATATTCGGTTAATGTAAGTTGTGTAACTTTGTGCGTGAAAGTGACACGTGTAAAAGACAATCTGTTTTGCAAATATGGATACAAATTATGTGTTTATAAAAACATTTACAACTTTACGCTAATCCACATTTGTCATATGACGAATTTCAAATTTCGAATGTGAACATTTAATATTGCTTATTATAGTGTACTTACATTACTTAGAGTATTTTTTGTTTTTTACTGAAACAAAATACGTTGTTTAGGCCTATAATTGTATTGGCATTCTTTTGCTTCTCCTCAATTCCTATTTGATTCAGTATACCTACATTATGTACACGGTTATTAGGTAAATAGAATAAAAGAAAAATCATTACGTACATATGTACCTATATACATAATTATGTAGCTGAAAACTTCGAAAAGCAAACGAACAATGAAAGAAACCATTCATCTTACTAGTACACCAACGATGACGAAATACACATAAGTATATCTTTTGTTATTGCTCATGATAGATAGATAGAAATAGATAGATCAAGAAAAAGCAATCATTTCTCTTAGTTTTACAATATACAGAGCTTAAAGCGGGTAAGTTTAAGAAACTTTACAAAAAATACGTTTACAAAAATATAAGTACATTTACAGACTGCCTCGTTGGTCGAGTGGTTGCTAGCGTGACTGCCGGTCGGGATGCCCTGGGGGCAAATCCCGGGTTGGGTACTGCTGAATTTCCCTCATTTGGATTTCTAGTAGTGACTCAGAGTCTGGATGTGTGCCCGGTGCATGGCAATAGGCTTACCATTGTGGGACTTAAACGTAACTGGTGAAATGTGGGGGTGTAATACACTCCTCTGCCTACCCCTTCGGGGATTACAGGCGTGATGTTACGTTTTAATATGAAACAGTCATCTATATTTTTTTAAGATGTAGATAGAAAAAATGGTTTTAGTATTAAGACTAACTAGATTAATTACAATAGGTATACATATAATACGTTAGTTGATAATAATCCACGAATATAAAGGTAGGTCAGTTGTACCAAAAATCTTGTCCATTGGCTTTCAGATTTACGTGATAGGCGGGTTCAATGGCATCTCTCGGATGTGCAGCGGCGAGGTGTACGACCCGAACACCAACAGCTGGGGCCCCGTGCCCGACATGTACAACCCGCGCAGCAACTTCGCCATCGAGGTCATCGACGACATGATCTTCGCCATCGGCGGGTTCAACGGCGTCACCACCATCTATCACGTCGAGTGCTACGACGAGAAGACCAACGAATGGTTAGATAACAATTTCCTTTATGCACTGTTTGTACATAATTCCAAAACAAATTGAGTATCTCTTTTATGGAAGTTTCTTGATCGCAGCGTCCACAGAGTCCCATGTGATTCTAGAATATTGATTACCTACCAATTTTCCGTTATAAACGTTGATATATTTGAGAAACTTCACAAATATTATGCAACATTTTATGGGATTTAATTCTAACAATTCGACAAATTAATTCCGACGTAAAATAGTTAAATGTTGCCATCTCAGTAAGTTATATTATTGTTGCCTATACGGACATAATAGACGAATCTTAGATATATGTCCAGAACATGAACGTATCTAGTTTAATACATTGTAACGAATAAGATTACCCACACTATATGGATCTGGTTATATTGTTTTGTCTTCTTTAAGAGTATTGACACTAAAGTATCTACTTAAAGAAAATATATGCAATGGAAATACTTAAGCTTCTTACGAATCCTTTGCTACTATTGTAAAGATTACATTTAAGTGACTTTTTAAAATAATTATTTCTTTTATGGCAATTATTTGCTGCTAACTAGATTAACCAATCCATGCTGGCTATACTATATTATTAAACTAAAGTAAGTTAAGAAGCATTGGTACTTCACGCATATTCAACGTCAATCATTCATTTAGCGTTTGACCGCGATTCAACTCAAGATAAGATATAAAGGAAGAGCATTACGTAAATAAACAATATTATTAGAACCTAAGTCTTAGCACTGCACTTATGAAAATGTCTGTAAATTATAGTCTTACTGCCAGTTATATAACCGCAATGACTTTTGTTATTATAAAGAGAAACAGTCAACAAGTATACATGTTTTGAACGTGTCATGTTTTTCTTAATCAAATTATAAACAATTCCGGCAGTGTGTTTTCGTTATCCAAATATTAGGAAAATAATGACAAATGGCAATGTCTGTTTTGAGAATCAGCGATCCTAACAGGTTTTTGCAACATAACCTAATCGGATTTTTGACCGACTTCAAAAAGGAGGAGGTACTCAATTTCGGTGTCTAGGTATACCTATTATAGTGTTTCCTTGGCTGACACCGACTGCAAAGACAACAATATGTGTACCTACGT
>DWQT01003295.1:0-12686 GCA_018244895.1 Myscelus amystis hages | reverse complement strand
TTAGGTGTCATTTTTGCAATAAAACGATTTTCATTTTTTTTTGAATTGTGGCCCTTTTGTATTCAAGGAGCGATTTGATAATAAACATAGACCTTTAGGTATGACAATATTACCTTTTATTTAACTTTGTTTTCGTATTATTTCATTTTCTCTCGTCTTGCGATTTTGACCTTCGATGTGAATCGATCGAGCTTATCAATACATTTTTGCAGTCAAATGCAAACCTGCCAATGTAAAAAAATAAGTACAACTCTAACAGGCTTTGTCTTATTAAACGGATTAATATTGGGATAGTTTTTGCTTTGATAATCGTCATATGGAGCTATAAATATAATTATAGCCGAGGCCAACGACGGACCCGACGGGTAGCCGATCTTTAGTGTAAACAACAGGCGTAGTAAACACCGCCACGATAACTATTGTACATTTTATTCCACTTATTCATCGTTTTATTGTTCAAATACACATTTTCTTTACGACATTACGTCATTTTTCAACAACGGACGTTACCCGTCATCTGTTACGAGCGACTACGCAAGCATATCTTCGATAAACAAACGTTACAAATCTAATATAGATCAAAGGCGCCGTCTAAAACAATCTAATAATATCCTGTTTGCTTCATTGTATTAGCGTACAATGCGAATGGATTTTAGAAATTAAGCGAATTGTTCATCACCATTAAAAATGTTTTCGTGAACAAGTCAAATTTTACCTAACACTAACATAGGTATTTTTAATAACTCGCACAAAATTTGCGAATACCTATGTATGTTAACACGATAAGTGTTATTTGTTACCCACATAGCTGTAAATAATTGGATAATTTCTCAAAGGCTGAAATCTACTTTTCTCACTCTAACCCATATTTTTCGTACAAATCTGGTCTGAGAGGCAGATCGGAGGCGAACGTTGTAAAGCGGGACGCTTGACTCCGCCCACAACATGGCGCGGCTCAGATGCGCGGGCGCAGAGCAGAGCATTGCCTGATCTTGAACCCTCCATTCATCACCATTTACGATCCGTAATGTTTGCTTTGAGGTTTTTACGGTTTCGCCTTAATTTTTGGTATGCAATTAGACATTTATAGTTTCTTGTGAATTGATTCCTGCTCGCCGCGTCGGCTAAGAGCAGGCACGCCTGAGCTGCAAGTTCAGCGTATACCCATAACTAAAATTGTAATATACCTTTATTTCAATTGTCTTAATATATATAACTACACATATTGCTCATACGTCTGTTGGAATTGAAACGTTGTCAATAATTTTATGAATGAAATTAAATTTAAATCCATAGGTAACAGTAATACCAAAGACAATAATAACGAAATTGTTTTCTAAGAATAACATTTTCTATGCATATACCTAACCGATTTTTCTTATTTGGCAAAATAAGCATTCAAAATAATCGAAATCGTCACACATTATTTATAACAATAGGTAGGCTATCAATTGATCATGTGATCATGTTTTCATGTTTTTAAATCATAATCAAGTAGTTATATCTAATCTGAAAGTACCAATTGGAATTCTATGTTGCACTGTACAAACAGTTTTAAAAATATGTTTTAAGTAGTCAAGTACGAGCATGTGGCCGTATTATTATTATTTTGTTTACGCTTCTTTTGCATTGAGTTATAGAAATACTTAATTTTTAGGTTACAAATATTCAAGTTTGTTATTTAAATTAATCTTGAGCACTAAAATAATAAGCACTAAGAACTAAATGTGTGCGAGATTTTGTTTTCTTCATATTCGATTCGATCATATAAGTGCTCGATAGCAGAAATGCTTATCTCGACGGCAAGTTTGAAGATAACAAAAGCTAGGCAGTCGAGATATAAAAATAATTATACAGCGTACTACCATTGAAGCAGCAGTTTTTTCAAAAATGTTTAGTAAGCTAATAGGAGCTTCCGTTCTGATGTGTCTGTTACAACCATTTGTAATATACACCTTGCGAAGTCCTTCTTGGAAGGTAAAATATACGTTAAGCTACTTAGTGGTATAATAATGTCGATTATTTTTATCGTAGAGATAATAATAATTATGAGCATGATAAATTATAGATATAAGTGCAACCAATTAACTTAATTAAATTAATTATCGTTTATTTAATTTATATAAAATGAAAAAGAGAGAAAATTTTAAGTATAACTAACAAACTTTTTTTATCACGTTTTTAATATACCTGATTGGCCTCTTATACATTTTGCGTGATGAACGAATTGGTGGTAAATTTCACACGCACATTTCGTTGCTCAATGATTTTTTGAAATAATAATAAATTCATAATATTTTATTCGAAGCTTTTACAAATATGTACTTAAAAACTTACTTCGCAATGATCATTTCACTACCGGCAAAAATATCACGAGAACACAAATTACCTAATCACTTCAATTGCCTTTCCGTACTAAACTGATGTTAATCCCGCTGTTTCCCTCTACGCCTCTATAAACATAACTTCCAGTGGTACATGCAGATTTTGGTTGAGTACTAGGATAACAGGTCCACGAGGTTATATTGTATGAAAAGTACAAGAATAAAGAGTGCAGCAGATATGTAAGAATGTAATGGAAATTCGACAGTCCCATTCAAGGTTCAAGGTTGAAATTGGGATACTGCATGCAATATACTTAGGACCAACTGTCAGTGCGAAATATTTCCGTGCATCCCGGTAATGCTATCTTTCTCAGTTTTACGCATGCGATCATGAAGCTTTCAATAATTTCACATTCCAGGCTGAACCTTGCAATCGCATGTGTAAATTCAAAATGCTATTCTATTTACAATCATTTCATAGGTCATTTCATACTGTACACCCTGGTATGTTAATTATATTTCTTGTAAATGTAATAATGTGTTTGTTAAAAAATGTCAATTCTTATAGGGAGCAGAAAACTTTTCTTAACATGTTAAAGTGTTAGTAAATAGAATTGTCTGTATTATATTATCAGTAAAATGAAAATTAGATTGTAATAGAACAGTAATAAAGAACTTACAATACCCGTCGAAATGAAACTTCTTGTCTATACCTTGCCTTCATGTTTTGTGTAAAATAAATCTTCATATTGTTGATGTGGTGGTATGATGTGAATTATCCCACGGCAATAATGTGATACACATTATAGGCCTAGGATAATTAGCAGTTTTAAACACTGACCTAATATTTAAAGGTAACATAAGCTTAATAGTCATATTCAAAGCGCAGACAATGTAATAATATTTTTATGAAGAGGTGAGTCTAGCTGTTTGCAACTCTTACAGTTGTATATTATGATGTAGTACACTGAAGCTCCAGATCCTCCCATGAACAATATTGTCTCTTTTTATTTCTACTTTCCTGGTATCAGATTTGGCAGAACTGCCAACTTGCAAATCGTCCTGCAATTTTGTGTAAAAAATAAATTTTTGAAAGCTTTAGGTACTGAAGCATTGAGTTGAAATTTGACAAATACGTTTCTGTCTAAGTAGAATACATTAACTTTATAATATTTATCCGATCTCCTGGACAGTTATTTTATAAAATATTGAAAAATATATTAAAGTTAATATGAATACGAGTCATACTCGACTATGCTGGTGTACCCACAATTATTGCTAATAGTGGACTGGTAGGGCTCAGGGTTTGTAAATGTTTTGTCTACAATGACAATTCTCGAGAACAGAGGACACATTATTTGGTTGCGATATAGAACACCTGACTGGTAGCGGCATGGACTTTGATTGCGTCTTTATAAATATTTATGTCATTAATATAAGTTCGTGGTAACAATACAACTCAAACAATAAAATGGCTTTAAAGTATTATACACAAGTTGTATTATACACAAAATATTGTTGATATATAACGAATTCATGTTTCAGTTTTGTAAATCAACTGAAGTTTATTATATAACTGTGAAAGTTCCAGTTGTATCACTGCCATTACGGTGCTGTACGCCATTGCACGTCAGTTTCCCCTCAGAAGGAGGTGTATAAATAAATCAGTTCACTGCATAAACTGAGAGGTACGAGCCAATTCGATTCTTCAACACGGGAATAGGAAGTGGAAATGCGACCCGTTAGTTTTATTGTTGGTACTTACTCGTGTAAACCTGACCATGAAATTGAAGCATGCTGAATATTTGAATTCAAAATAATAAAATATTGCAAATGAAGTTTATAAATTACGATACACAACGTCATATATTGTACTGTCATATATAAACGATAGATTATAATGCGTTTATATCGACGGTGGAAAGGAAAAAGATACTAATTGGCTATTAGAGGTATTTGAAAAAATCAATCAATCCTTGGATTTTTTCAAATACCTCTAATAGGTTTTCTACGATTTTTCTTAGTAAAATAAATGTATAAACGGCCCTGTTTTAAAATTAGCAATATGGCGCTTAGTAACTTTTGCCTTTCCGCCGTCGATATGTCTAATATATACCTACTGCCTAATGTGGTTAGGATTCATGACTATTGGTAAAGGGAATTTCTGACATTGGACTGGCTATATTGTGTTTTAATACTTTTGTTTTCTTACATCACACTCTTATTATACGTTTTTTTCAACAATAGCATAGGTACCTACTTAGTGATGATTATTCCTACATCGACATATTTATGTACTTATGTTGCTGGTTAGCACGATACCGTCACGGTACATGGGAAACTCTGTTTAGTTGCTTGATAAAGACCATAGGTATATGTATATACTATTCGATTTTAATTGATGTTAAGGGTGTCTGAGTAAATAAATTACTCTCGCCTATTCACACTATTCTAATCACACCATCTCACTTAAAAATGTTCGCGATAACAACATTTAAGACAAATGTATGTATGTACCTATGTATGTATGTGTTTGCATGTACACAATTATAATGTTTGATGAAACTCGGTGTTGTGATTGTTGTTATTTTACTTGCAGTTATTATTTGATAGTAGAGACAGGTGAAGCGACTACACTTAGGCTGGTTCTTAATGCATTCAATGCTATTTGATAGTTGGGAGTATTAGGCGAACAGAACAAAAGAGAGACTGAAGAGGCAAGTGATATATTTAAACTTTATAGAAAAACATAGTTGTACTATTTTATAGTTACAAGGACTAGGTGAACAGGAAAGTAAAGAGATCGTATAGTTCTGTTTGCGCAGTACTGAAAGTCTGCGTATAAACTCTGCTTGTCGCGTAGGTTCATATAAACCGATGGTACATGCTAGGGTACAGAATATTGACTCGACTTTTCCTACCGAGGGGATGTATCAATATTATTCACTAGTTGCCTTCATCGGTCTCATGGTGTAATGGTTAGCACTTTGGACTTTGAATCCAACAATCCGAGTTCGAATCTCGGTGGGGCCAAACTTTCATTTTTTCTTTAACGAACCGCTGCGATTATTACTAATAATATCGAACAAAAGGGCGATTTTCTAATTCATATCTAATTGAATTAATGTTTATTTAGATAGAATGACTACCAAGGACTCTCATTACGGGTGGCGCAAGAGGGCACTTTCCTACAAATATATCAACTCCCTGCGAATAGAGGGCGTTGCACGGGAACAATTAAATAATACAAATACACAATTCTAAAACACGGTAGCGAACGGTAAGCGTGAAGACGAATAGCTATTGAACTTGAAGAAGATCATCCGGTTAATTTTTTTTATTCACACACTAGCGTTCGTCCCTTCCCACCCGCGCCAGCTTTCCGTGGGTTGATTAATTATTATGTATCTCAGGGATATATTATGTATTTATAATTCAAAACCTCACGGGATACCGCTACAATTATTTTGTGTGAGAGCTTTCATTTTAGAGTAACTTAGATGGTCATTTAAAGTAGTATTCGCTTAGTGGTCGAAATTTCACTGAAACTCATTACATTTTAAGTTTTAAATATAATTTTGAATATAGTTTAGCTACAATGAGGCTTATCTTTATTAAACCATGATTATAATAAAGCTTTTTCTCACTTATTATTTAGGCTTTATGTTATATGAATAATATTATAACTGCAATACTTACAATACAATCTTACTGCAATACTTACAACACAATACAATGCAATATGTCAGATTACCGGTTTTGAAATTTTGTTCAATCTGTTTTCAATATTATTAAGTTAATTATCCATCGCCTGACAGTCGGTTGAAATATCATTTTTTTTCTCAGGTATTTCTTTATATGATGTATGCCTAGATTAATATATCTTTCAGGGCCATGTTTCATAGAATTTATGGGCTTCGTTTATTATAGTGTTATTGATGTCGTATATGTGCTACGACGTAGCAGGTTACACAAAAGCCTACGTCAGACTTTTCCGGACATATAATATGTAGATACTAAGTATAAAACCTCATGACAATAAGCTGCAGTGACTTCATATGATAGAGATAAATCAGATATTCGTATGATGTTGTTGATGATGTATAATGTTTTGTTGTCTGTTTGTGACTGAATTTGCTTCTACTGCTTATCGGTGAAATTAATGTGCACGACAATATTAAGAAAATGCATAGAATATCAGGATACCAAAGAAGTTCAGGTAGAACTGGAATAACATACGATTCGCCCTTTGGTATAAATATAAAGAAAATGTTTGGTAAAAAAAACAAATCACAATTCTTGTAATGCGTACTAGGCATCCGGCAAATAATTTAACACTTATTTCTTGCACATTATGGTACACATTGAGACGTGTTTTTTGGCAAGGAGCTTAAGCTGGTGTGAAGTTAGCAATATTGCCTCCCTATAAACCGTCCAATTAAAAAGTCAACATGAAACCGCTTCTCTCGCTCGCGTACCGGGTGATATAAGCGGCGTGAAGGGGAGGGTCGCTGCAGTTTGGCCTTTCTCTAATTCGGTACGGATTATACGGTATAGGCCTACGCGCCAAAAACACGAAATTCTACCAGGACAACATGATAGGCGAAGAGGTCGAACTTCATAGAGTAGATAGAATAACGGGTAGTTACCTAATCATATATTACTTACATTATAAATATTACAATCGTTCTACAGAAACATGAAACCTGTTATGGGCTTCATAATTAATAACAATTTAACTATGCATTCTTTTGACCGCATTTTGAAATTAATAATTGAATTACTTGTATTATAAAATACATATTAGATAAATATTTCTTACAAATGATCTAAGACAATATTTTATTTGGCTCTGACTGTGGTTATTTCGAATAGCAAAGCACCCACAACGGAATATGAAGTATGAATACATGTACCTACTTAAAGAATTGTCAGTACTTGTTATTGAACAAGTTTTATCAATCTATAAAAACATTTTAGTGTATTCTATATATTCAGTGTGCGGTTTTATTTACAGGCTAGAGAAATCTATTTACTTACTATGTTTTACTTACTATTTTAGTATGCATTATTGCAGTATTAATTTTGGTATCGGTCAGTCGGTGCGGTATTATATGTATGACGCTGTTGGAATTCCAGTATATTCATTAATAACTGAAGTCTATTTGATAACCTGTTACTTTAGTTACGACGCAAAAAAAACGTTGAAAATGATTAAAACATAATTGACCTTCTGTACGTATTTATTCGAGTCCGTAGAAGTTCCCCTCCAAAGGGTGTCTCAATCATGCAATAAGGGGTAGTATACATTTTATAGTCGTCTCTATCTGACAAGTGTGATTTTAATATACATCCGACGAGACAAAACATGCTTTTGATTGTGTGAATGCGGTGTGTAGGGACAGAATTCAGTGTTACTGAAGACAAGGGTGAATACGTACTTTCTAGGCAAGTGTGCTATATCCCAGGCTGCATCCCGCTTTCCATCAAGTGGGCTAGCAGACAAACGCAAGCCTATAGCTAAAAAATAAGAATTGCATTAGGTGTACTTGAAGAGAGGTTAAAATAAGAATGCTTGGAAGTCTAATTAGTTAGAAGAATAAAAATGACATAGAGCCTAAGTTGCTACAATGTTTTGAATCTTTGTTTACTTCTTAAACGATATTCTTATTTCTGGTTGTCTCTATGACCAAAAGTTCTGTGGTATTGTATATGAACTCAAACAATTTTTGAATAATTAGACATTCATTCGTCATTTCGCTAATAGAGCAATAAAAATAATAAAGAGTCGATAAATTATAGTTAGAGGACCAAAATATTAGGCGGGCTCCCGGACTAAAATTATAATAAATCATTTCCAAGGTAAACATTTGTGAATAAGACACTTAAACTCCAAGTAATGTTTGTAAATAAGTAACATTATTATGAAATTAAGTAACATTCATAATTCAAATATAAAGATGATTAGAATTGGTAAATATTATTAAACATCAAAATCGTTTCGAATCGATAAGAAAGTATTTGGACAAAATAACACACTGCAAAGCAAAAGTATAAAGATACTGGAGTAGTAAATGCTTGTACTACTACGATACCGTAGGTATTCTTTGGACGTTACGATACAAATTCGAACATGTAGCATAAGCGAACATGTAGCATAAAGCTTTTATTAATGTAACATAAGCTCTTCTGTGTACGTTCGTATCTATTAACCTTCCAAGTTCAAAATGCAGACAAAATTGCTCCCTTCACTAATTTAGGCTAAAAATAATACCGAAAATGTGAGGGGAGATTGTAAAGTAGCATCATTTTAGTTTAGCACAGTTATACCACACGATTCTACGAGCCAAAAACACCAAACTCTAGTAGGAAAACAGGAGTACGAGGTGCTTAGGAATCATAGAGTAGATATAAATGCAGTACTCTTCTGGTCATATATTTCAAAAATGTCTATAAGATAAATTTGCAGTATTTTTTTTATATTTGTATAGGAACAACATTTTTTTACATAAATTTTTCATATGAAAAAATATAAGTCAGTTTTTCGTATACAATCTATAATATCATCATGATCATCACCGTCATCAGTCGTTTACTACTGTTGTAATATTATATTTAAATTTAACCCTTTACCGCTTGGCACATACTTATTTAATGTAACACATCACTACTTACTTCCTGTGCACTCTGTGGTAATCTTTCTCAAAAAAAACACGTGAATATCCATGCGCTTTCATTAATTTTAATAAATTCTATTTATCAATTACTACCAAGTAAGCTAAAATCCGAGTACAATCTTGTTATGAAAAATAATTGTTAAGGCACAAAATTAGCCAAGTTACCATCTCTGTCCACTTTATTCGTTACCGCTGTCTCGCCTTTTCATAGGTTGGCTCAGGTAATTTTATAACTGTCTCTGTTTAGCACGTATAACTTTGGGATTAATTAAACGAGACAAAACATGTCTTCAATGGTGTGTATCGGGTATGTTCAGAATATTGAGGTAATGGAGTAACTACGTATGTACGTTGTCTAGTACCCTTACTAAATAGTCTTGCCTTATCCCTATAGTCTCCCTTGCTAACCAAATAAATATAACTTTAAAGCGATAAAATTCACTTTTATATATTAAATTTCTTTAAAAAATCTTAAGTTTTGGTCGATTTTACTCAGGCAATCTAATAATTTTAAGTACTGTGTTCGTAGGAAATAAGCCACATTTAAACTTCTTAATAATCTGTGAAATAGATATAGATATATTCTAGCTGCAGGGACTGGAAACTAAACGTTATTTTCCCTTATTAGGTTTGCTGTTATACGTAATTGGGGTATTTACTTCATCAGTCCTCGAATAGGTTTCGCTAGCATAAAGTTTACTGGTTTTTATGAGTAACACATGAAAACGATATGAGTTTTCAAATTTGTAATAATACCATTTTACCGGGTGGTACTGTTTTCATTAAATTATTAAGTGCTTATGTCACAGAATGGCTATAAATTATTCAGCAATATTTAACATAATTCTTTTCTGATACTAGTTATTCGGTTTTATAAAGCATAAGTAAATCGTCAGACTACCATGACCAGTGCGCATTTGGGTCAGCCTGTCAGTCAGCAGCTCATGCCTCTTTCCGGGCCAGCAATGTAGAATTATTTATATGGCGCGACTAAAAAGTGCTTTTGTACAAAATTTTCCTTTCTATTAGAAGGTAGGTAATAGAAAAGTATACAATTATATGTCGACATAAAGCACTGTATAACATGTAATCCCAACAAATAATAAACAGTGGATCAGCTGCCTCATAATAGTTATATAGCATCGCGTGGGATTCTGAATTAGTGCTATGTAAAATGTTGCAGGCGTAACATGTACTAATTGAATCAATAAATAAATATGGCAACAAACGTGACATCAAGAGTATAAACAGTGTGGGTCAGAATATTAAAAACATACCATATCAATTGAAAATATTGTTTGTCATGTATTCCACTAAGTAAACTGTAATGGAAACTAAACTATAATACCGGCGAAGTATACCTATAGTTTATCATCGGTTATCGGGAAGATTCAGCGACCAAAATCAGCCATTACGAGCGAGCTATCATAATAATTCTTGTTCTCGTTATTGAAAAATACAATAAAAAATATCGATTGCACGTATAAGGCAAGGATGGAAGGAAGGAAGTAAGGCTTATCTTGAATATTAATTTTCTTCAATTTAGCAAATGCTGCAGCAGTTTTACTTGCCTGCGGTTGTTAGTACTTTACACATTTTAAGCACATAGATGACTAATTTATAAATAATTATTTTTGTTCTTATTTCACTGAGTTTTAAGAAGAATAAAAATCACGTGATTACCAATTTTAGGCTTGCAATCAAAGAGTTGCTACTCCTTAATTTTTTAAGCTCAAACCCATACACAAATACTAAATCATCTAATGTATAATGAATTCAGTACCAACTTAAAGCTTAAACATATTTATAGAAACACAAATGATTGTTATTATATAATATTATTATCGTTAGGTTACCCTAAGGATAATTATCGGGACTGCCTGTTAAGCGTGTCCTCACAAGTACCGAAGCGCTTCTGGAAATTTGCCTTTAACAGTCACTCATCCCCAATGCTGACAGTGTACGATGTTTTACATTACATAATATGTCATAACATATCATATTATGACAGATGCTACATGACAGAAATAACAGTGAATATAAAATTACTTTTCTTGTGTTTAAGCTATCCAAGTCAGTCGGTTGTTTCTCAAAATCGTACGAAACACAAATTTGTCCCACACCGTGATTTTTTTCACTTGTTACATTTCAAGTGTGTTCTCGTATTCTCGCGGTCCGTCCGTGACACTCTGCATTGCGCACTGCAACCATTTCGCTTACTCGCTTAAGCATTTCAAATTCTTTCTCGCTCTATGATATCCTGCTTTGTAACCGATCGATCCAGATTCAGTACGTGAGAAGATTTCGAGGGTAATAGACGTATAACATAAACAGGTATGTATGCAAGCGTGCTAAGCGTGCCATAGGAAGTGTTGTGTAGTAAATGAAATGTGCGAATATACTGTATACCTTTTCCTTTTTAGATGAAAATACATATGCTTTTAACAATACTTTCCGATATTGCTCTATTATTTTACAAAATTGACTGGAACCGTTGCAAGTAGGTTCACAGTAAGTTAAAACCAGTACTAAAGTGGGGTGAGAGACGAATAACATGAGGGGAAATCTCAAGGGGTGCGAACGGGTCACTTGTACAGTACGGGAAAGGAATAGATTTCAGCGAGTAACGGTTTTTGCCGATTAACATAGATAGTTCGTATTTTAGGGAGTTTGTTAAAATCTCATACTTGATAGAAAATAATAAAAACCCCATGTTACGTGAATGAAGTAGAATTCGGCGTTATAATAGTGTTTTTCCATACATTTATTATTTGGTTAATAAACAGGTAAAGTATTAAATAATAACAGCAGCGAAAGAAAGTAATCATGTAACTTAAAATTTTAGCTCGGCGATGAACCACCGCTATAGCGAGAATTGTTATTCTAAATAAATGTATGATTAAGTATAAGCTGTTCTTAACTTCATGATCATCACATCAAGAATGATTATCAACGCTATTATTAGTTTTGATTACTCAGTTACAGAACAATTTCAATTGTATGTGCCATAATGTCGTATTACGGTAGTATAGTGAGAATTAAGAATTTATATGATGTAACAATAAATTGAGCTAAATGAACAACAGGTAGTTAAGCCTCACAGAATCATTTTCGCCCCGTTCATAAATTCTAATTACAAATGACATGTTATTTAGGTACTGGCATTTAAATTTTATTGAAAACGAATTGTGCTAAAACTGCGGTTAATTAATGAAATCTTCATTCATCTTATCAGAGGGAGAAGTTCTGCGCCACTGAGTGTACGACACCGCTGCTGCTGCAATCTGCTATGAACATTAATTTCGGTCCGATGTTTTAATAAATACATGCTAGCGCCATATGCAAATCGAAGTTTCATTTTTTACTCTTGGCGACATACTGGATAAGGCGTGCGGCGACTATTTTTTATATTGTATCCAGATACATCTTAGACTGAACGTGTAACTTAGGCCTGCACTATTGGGTCGCTAATATCATTGCGGACCATAATCAAAGAATAGGGGAGAGAGGGCAGATTTGAACATTTTTTAAACTTTGTGTAATTTCTAAAAAACATCTTGTTCTTAACATCTTTATTTTATCACAATGCTTAACCCGGCCATTAAGCCAGATAATCGCAGCATCATAGGAAGAAGATTATATATGTGTAAGGCGTAATATCAGTTTTAGTAACAATAGTCAAATG
>DWQT01003294.1:0-12687 GCA_018244895.1 Myscelus amystis hages | reverse complement strand
ACTAAAATATATAAATAAGATATATTTAATTGTAAAAAAAGCTTGGGGTGCTTTTGGAAATATTAAAGTGTTGGCCCTTCTGCTCATGTCGGTCATTAAAATATTTATAACTACCGAGAGTGTGCACCCCACGCTTTTTTTCCAATTAAATATATCTTATTTATATTTTTTAGTTTGATTTCTATAAAAGCGTGTAGGTACTTTAGTTTTTTTAAACTAACTATATTTATTTTAGTACATGTAAGTAAACGTTTTTTAGTAGATTGTTAAGTTTATCTTAGTTACTATATTTTCATTTACATAGATTTGAATTTATTTCTAGTAGAAATAACATCAGTGTCTAAACAATTACTGAGTTATTGGGAAACAATTGAAATAGCGACAAACTTATTGTGAAAACGAAGCCTTCGAAACCATTTCGGTTAACTTTTGATGCCACCAGCCTGGCCGTTACAAGGGCAGCTGAATAATGACGTAGTATCCGGTGATTGATTTCTTTGGCCCATTGGTTACTGAGCCAATTACTGAACTGTGTTGTGGATTCGATTACCATTCGGGATAAAAAAATAGTGTGATGAGCGTGAATATTTTTCTTGTCTGAGCTAAGATGCACGTATTAAATATATATATATATATATGTGTACGATGTTTACATGTGTCTGTTTATTATAACAAAAACTCTGCCTAATGAGGGACAGACGGTCATGTAACAAGGTGCCCCAAGAAGCTGTTACTGTTAATATTATTTTCGACTCTTGCAGGTTTTGTTATAATACATTGTTGTTATTATTATTATTAAATCCAACCCCTCTATTCAAAGACATGGCAACGGCCTTTGCTTAAACCCTTGTTATCAGAAACTTCAGTTCTGGAACTATTAAAGATAAACAGAATCCAGAAAAGTTAAGTAAAAGATCATAAAAATATGATTCTCATTTACGATTATTTTTAGTCATATGCTTTTTAAGTTTAATATCATTTTAAATGTAGTTTAGTTATTCATTTATTATTTTTAATACATTAATTACATTATTAAATAATAGGATAAGTTTGTATATACTGCACTTCAGATGTTAGTTTTATACATTTTGTATTATATAATATGAATAAAGCAGTAATTCGATGTAAATATGATATTATAATTGAATAAAAGCAAACCTGATAATATTATGTTGTAACTACATAAACGTAAAAAGTTTAATCTAGTTACCGAACATATCTAATTTGAAAATATAACTTTTCATGTTATTAACTTTGTTGTGTTTTTGAATGCTGTGGAAATTTTAAGCGCAATATTTCTTTTAACAAAAAATGTCTTATCCAATACTTATTTCGCAAAGGATAAGTTATAAGATAATAATAGTATTCTTCACATTTATTTTCGGTCAATTAGTGTTACAGGCAGTGGCAGTGGTGCGGTGGCGGGACTGTGTGCGTCCGCGCACAGAGCAGTGAAAGTGGGTTGAATGCGGCGCCATAACTTTCAGTTTCTCTTGAACGCACGCCCGATTGCGAACTAGTTACAATAAACATTGCATCCCGTCGATTTCTCGCTCTGTTAAATTTCACCTTTTCCACTATGCTCTCTAAGTTTACCTGTTCGGTGCGAGCCAGTAGGCGAAAGCGTAATGTTCATAAATTAACTATTTAAATTATTTTTATCTCGAACCCGGTATCTCTATTTTCCCTCCCAAATTTTAAAATGGTTACTTGATAACATTCTGTAAATCTGCTTTTCAGTGCCTATTATTCGCGTCACCGTAGAAAATACCATAGTGTATTTATATGATAATAACAAGCCCACTTTCTCGCAAATGACAGCTAAATAATTGATTTTTTTTAAAACAAATGTTAATATAATCCTCATCTAAGAAAGAGATAGAGTTCTATTCTGTCGCCCATCGCCATACAAAAGATAGCAGACAGTTGATTTAGGCGATGCAATCTTATAGGTATCATGACTATTAAATAAATAAAACGCTTAAAGTTTGCTTATTCCTTGATTAAAAGACACTAAAAGGAACTAAATTATTGATATCCAATCTTTGTAGATATTTTTTGTACTCTGTGTTTAACAAATCCTATTATTATTGTTATAAATGCAAAAGTTTGTGAGTATGGATCTTTGTTACTCTTTCACGCAAATACTCCTGAACGGATTACGATGAAATTTGGTAGCTGAAGACCCAAAATAACACATACGCTACTTTTTATTCCGGAGTTTCCGAGGGATCGGGATTTATAAGGGAATAACGAGAATTAACTTTGTGGTAAGGCGACACGAGGTTCGCCGGGCCAGCTTGTAATGCATAGTTATACATTCCTCTATAGATAAATAATAATTAAACAAAATATTAATTTAATTTGTTGTTCATAATTTTTTAAAGAAACGAACACCAATAGAAAGTCTCATCTATCGTGATGAAATATTTCTGTTATTTTTTTTTCTTTTAAAGTGTTCGTAATAAGCTTTGGTCTGCTTGTACGTATTGCATACATTTAAAATATGCCATTAGAAAACTCTAGCGATATTAAAGTGCGTGATTAGCGTGTCGGTACAGAATGACCTAGAAAGTTCTAACTTTCGTTGCGCTCGCGCACCTTCGCCATTCCAATGGCCGCTCTCAGCGCATATGCCTAAAAATCCGGTTCACATTTTTAGTTTCGTATTTTTTGTTGTAATAACATTGTCATAATCCTAGAAAATTCAGCAAAATGAAATCGATAGACTTTATTGAAGACTAGCTTTTTCCCGCGGCTTCGCGCGCTTAAAATTATTATTATAGTTACGACATTACTTTAGAAATCTCAAAAATAACAGTACTTCTCTACTATATAATGGATTTTATTTTACATACAAACCTTCCTTTTGAATCATTCTATCCATTAAAAAAAACGCATCAAAATCAGTTGCGTTGTATGAAAGATCTACGCATACATAGGGACAGGAAGAAAAAGCGACTTTGTTTTATACTATGTAATGATATGTGACTTATAAACCCTACTTATAAGACAGGCAAAAGGAAGCGTTGGGATACAAACGCAAATTACAGTTAAAATTAAGCATTATTTATGTATGGATAAATCTTGCCATAATTTAAAAAATATTTATGTTCAATGAATCACTTTGATTAAAATTGTTATAATTGCTTAAATAATAGAAGATCTATAGTAACTAAACAAGTTAAATTTGTATTAAAAAGTATTTGTATTAAAACTTGCATTAAAATAATCAAAAATAAATACATAATAAACTTTTAAAGTTATTGAATTAAGAACTAAATACTTTTTAAATTCAGTTACTTTAGACTATAAATACGTACATACATCAGGAATATTATTGAAATGTAATGTGTAGGTCTACGTATAATTGTATAACTTGCAAATTAATTAGCCTGATAGTTTGGAATTGAATTCAAATTTTATTTATTTGTTATGATTCATATATTATTTATAAGGTTTTTCATGGTTTTACATGCTCAGTAGTCATGTGGTAAGCATAATGTTATTTTGAAAATAATATGTGGACAAAAATATTCATTAGCGTTTGTAAATGCAAACAGCGACAACACATTGCATCCTAAAAGAAATGAATGAAAATGAAAGTGACCCAGTTCGCCAACGACAATTGCTTTCTCTCGGATCTTTTTATTCTATCGACGACTCCCACTACATAAGATTTTTGGCTCTGTCGAGATATAATGAGAGTATTGAAAAAACTTGAATAAATATTTAACTTTTACATGCTTTTCGATTATGTCCGGCGTCAGAGAATACCTGTATGTTCTGTTCTATGTAATGTATATATATATATATATATATATATACAATTTAAACACTAACGTGTAGCAACCAAATATAGATAAATAGGAGCAGTTGCATGGCTTGTGTTTTTTTTGTTACTGTTTATATGAACTATATTACTTTACTAATAAATAGTGATTAATTAATATTACATGCATAGATTGGTGCATTTAATATTAATTAATCGCATCATACGTCTCTATATAGTTTAATGATAAGTAACAGCTACAGTATTAACAGTAAAAGCATTTTGTTTTTTGTTTGAGAAAGCCATACAAAGTAGAATATTTTAAAGTACGTTGAACAGAAAACATAAGCACATTGAGTTTTTAGCTATAACAAACATATAAGTGTTAATTCTTTGAATACAGTTCCTGTATTATGTGTGAAAAAGAGTGGCATGTAACAATAAAAAGAAAGTTTGTTATTATAATATGCATTATTACGTTAACGCATCTGTAAGTACTGTTTGGTTAAGCTAGCGGCGTACCTACTATAAATCTAGTTCTTGTTCTAATAATTATACACTACTGGCCGGGATACTATAGCGCTACGAAAATATTATGTATTTAATATACCCCATATTTAATATACTTTGATCACATCCAAAAATCGAAAACAATACTTCAAGATTCTGCAGGACCACTTATGGATTTAATATCATCTCGTCATGTTCCCTTACCTTTAGTAATAACGTAACTACGAAACGCAGCGTCCTGGCTGGCACTCCCATTTGTCTAGGAATGATAGCGAGAGAGGACACCAGAAAAAATGCCATAATTAGTTTAATCCTCAAACTTAGGTATTTTTAAGGGAATTATGAGGAGGAATAAATTTGTTTTTAAATATTAAAGTGTATACCAGGTTTGAGCTGTTGATTGCTAAAATATTATATTGTAACCACGTATGAAACGTAATTAAATTCTTTTAGGCTTGTGAGATGTGACAAGCGTATTGAGGGTAAGTTCTTAATAAAATATACAAATTCCATCCACATGAATAGTAATAAGACCCTGCAATCCAAATTCCTGAATATTATTTATGTAAAATACAAAGAGCAGAGGTTCTAATATAGGTCCTTCAAAAATTACATACGTTACGGGCCGCCCATTTTGTCTTCTCAATTTTAAGTAATTATGATATTTATTAAATTGATTCAAACATTTTTAAAGCCAGACTACTGATTCAAAGTTTCTGGATTTTCTGCAGTAAATCATGGCTTAATTTTAATTTTTAAGTACACACAAACACAAAAAGTTATTAACGATCTATTAAAACGACAATGGAAACATCGTATAAGCTATGTTACGTCGAGTTCTAAATACCGTTTTCTAAGTAATGCCCTGCTATTTACTTATACATGGTCGGCATGGTCAACTTTGCTCTTCATCAACTAAATTCCGCGCTCAACGGTCGAACAATAAATAGGTAGATAACTATGTAATACCAACGTCACCACAACGAATAGCCTCCATCCAGCTTATTATTAGTGGTAGGAGAAAATATGTATCAAATGAAAACATTAACGAACTGTAGTTCGTTTCGTCAGTCAACACAATATGTGGTTAAGGCCGCGAATCGAGTGAACCGTATTATTTCCCGTTTTGAACATTGTATACCTGCCTATGTATAGAAGTTGTGCCTTCAAGGCGAGGTGAGATACTGCACCAGGTCGATAACCCCGAGCACGTTGCACGACACGTTGTAAGAAGTTGCCAACTTAGCAATTTATAAGGTAAAAATTAACATAAGAAAGCTAGATAGGACAATTCAATTATTAACTATTCATAACTTTATTTAAAATTGTTTAACAATATTGTTTCTTGTTAATTATCATCTACATGCAAATAGTGACTGACTAATTGTTAATACAGTAGTAAAGCTATATATTAATTGTTAAACCGGTAAATTTAACAAAGAGCAGTAGTCAACTTCCATATACATACCTAAGTAAAGAAATCTGAAAGCGTTTGATAATTATTCTTTTGTTAGTTTTACGTTCTAAGTTATATTGTAAAAAGAAGAAAATGTAATGAATGGGCATTAATCAATAATGAAATTCGAAGAAAAAGTGCGTTTTTTTAGCATCGGGTTACGTCGGTTCCTTGAGAGAGACGTTTTTCACTGGCGTAGGCTTACAGCGCGCGGCTGTTGGTGGCGGGCTGTATGCGGTGCGCGTGCGGGGCGCGTGCGGTGCGCGTGCGGTCGCGCATCCGCTAGATAGCCGCGGGTCAGCGACCGACGCGAGGCCGACGCCCGCTGACGTAACGTTACGCGAATTCCTACCGCGGCCCGCGCCCGCTCTCCGCGCCGTCCACACTTCGCGTCGACCTAATTCCTTCGAAGCCACTTCGTTTGTGCATCACTAATTATAAAACGTCACTGCACCACTGACAAACGCGTTCTATTTCTAATTTACACGGACAATTTTGACGCTATAAATAATGTCAATTGATCCGACGTGAAAATGGTACATCCCTTAAGCCAACAAACTTCCGCTAAAGTTAGTAGTTGCCACTTTATTATTGGTTGGACGTAAAATTATTTAATACAAGTGCATTAAATACTGGATAAAAAAGTCAAAAGGAAATTTGAATAAGAACTTTACTGGTTCTTGTTCCTTAAATTATCAATGATTGTCGCCGTTGTCAAAAACGTCAGCAAGATACTCATTAGTAAGTCCAATATATGCATATTTAACACATCCATTCATGTCTGTATTCATATATTATATATATGGTGTGATTGCTCACGCTGTAGATATGAGTGAATTAACTTCGCATGATTAAATGATTATTTTGTCGCCGATTGACGCAATTGTTGTTTACCGCTTCCATTGTGTGCGTTTGGCGGATGTGCTGTGACCAACTGCGAAGCCGCAAACTGACCTCGTAAACGCTTCAACATATGTGTTCCTAATTTTTTATTTATTTTAGTAAATAAAAATTTCAATAAACGGAACGATGCTAACACTTACAAGTTTTTAGTTACTGTAACCACCGCCATTTATGAGTAAGGTACAAAGCTATCGCATACAAATAAAAAAATATTTACGCACCGCCTAATATTGGCGCCATCTAGTGTAAAAACTTCCGATTCCCTTTTTACGTAATACATTTTTGTAGTTATAGTTGAGGACTACTGATTTCGAAATCAAATAATTGTATTTTATATTCCTTGGCATAAAAGTAGATGACCAATTCAACGATAGCTCAACGTTTAAGTAGAAGTTTAGTAATGTTTAATTGTTAAAAACGTTACATATGGCCGTCATAGAGTTGCTCAATTCATTAAAATATGATTCTTTCAATTATAAGATTAATAATAAAAAATGACGTTTTAATAAACGATGCCTGACGTTTTAATACACTTCGCATGAACAAAGTAAACGAGCATAGAAAAAAATAAAAGATATAGCGACATTCATCTACATACATATATCACAGAACGGTTCAGTAGTTACAATGTAAATACAAGTATGTTGAAAGTAAACGTTGGGTATGTTTGTCTTAATAAGCTCATTAAACTTTATCATTTAACATCGTCATACTAATGATAACGAGGTTTTACTTGTATATCGGATACGGAGCTCCATCGTATCATGCATCAGTGTTTACCTCGCACTACCGGCACTACAGTGCGCATCGACAAAGACTCAGCTGGTCAATCCGTATGTGGAAAGTTTTATAAAGGCGCTGGAAGTGTCCATATAGATTTGAATGTAATAATCCTTTATTTCATATACAACATTTAAATCTTATACACCTAATAATGAAATATATACAATCAAACTAAATCCTAATAAATAAATATTTACAATATGAAGGTATTAAAGTATATATAATATATACAACTATACAACAATATATATAACTAAAAAAATATAAAAAAATAATTCTTCTAAAATGTCCTTTTGGGGCATGGTTTCCAAAACACTGGCGGCTTCCCGCGCTGTGTAGTGAGACTAAGCCTCTGCGCAAAGAAGTCGCCAGCCATTTTATTTGGTCACCAGAGGCCATATATTGCTATTATATTATTATTATTATTGTATATTGTTATGTTTTGAAATTTAATCCACTTTCTTTTTTCTTGTTTATGTAAATTTATTACACATTTACAGAATCGCTCTATTACACTAAATATGTATGTTTTTAAAAACCTATTTGCAACGAACGCACGTAATTCAATATGCTGGGGTTTCGTGAGTTGATGCTGTTTGAGCATCACTTTCTGATGCATCGATGCTCCAGAATACATGTTTTGAGATTAATCACAATTTCATCTCTTTGATGATGAATATTCTTAATACTACTATGTTCTGGTGTTTGGTCCACCTCGCTGCAAAATTGTGGAGTGGATATGGATAACTGAACATCAAGATTTTTGAGACATAAGAAACTTAATTACTTACTTACTTAAAGAGTTATCCGAAAAAAAAAACCGTTGGCGTTAAATTTAAGCAATTCGAAACTAAGTACAATTGATGACATAAAAGATTTGAATTTAAAGCATTGTTACTTAGTTACATTCAAAACGTGTACAACAATATAACTAAAAGCTATGAAATTAAAACTATTGGTAATTCAGACACGCTACTTTCAATTTTATTACAATATCACGTAGCGAAAAATAATTATATCAACCATATTAGGTAGTTCGCACGCTATGTACCTACCTATATAGAACAATACGTATGTGATGACTGTACTACAATACAATGATATATTAAAAGACGACCTTGTTGTTCTTGCGTGTCAGACGGCTGACGTCAGCGCATCACAAAGTGTCTATTTAAAAAAATAACAGCGGTCGTACAATGTCACCCCCTTCCTCCAGGGTCGCGCCGCCCGCAATTACATTCAACCAAACATGCTCTAACACGGTCACTCCTGTGACCCGGTCGTCTCCTTCATTCATCTATTCATCCCGCATAACAATGCACAGAATATCGCTCTGGGGCCTGCCATTATGTACCTATGCTATTATGAAAATTGGTGACAGGTTCAAATGAATCCGCCTGGTAAGAACTGAAGAAATTTTCCGGTATTCAAGTGAAAAAAAATACTCTGTGATTATTACATCCTTCAGTAGTATGTTGTCATGATAGTGGCATTTATTTGTAAAACGATATAATAAAGGTGAGTTTCATTACAAAAATATTTAAGAAAAATGTTTTTAATTTGTTCAGCTTACAATAACTTTACCTCTACCAGATACAAAAATGGCGACAGCTTCTTCGGCCCTTCAGTTTTCCATTCTCCAAGCTGGTTGAGCTCTGAAGAAGGCCAGTAGAGCAGCAGCTGTCAATTTAAAAGGAGATTGCGATATCGCCCAATTTAATCGCTAATTCTCACTATACCTATTTAATGTTGTGTTATAAATATAGTATAACACGTACATATTTCGACAACGTCTTTATTCTATAGGTTCAAAGGTATAAGCAATCTTACAATATTATGTTGGCAAAGCCGCGCTCTTCACTGGAGAACTCGTTTACGCCAACCGTTTTCCGTTCACTGTATATAATATTTATACATTATTTATAATAATTATTATTTATAACGAATTAATGAATAATCAATGTCTGAACCATAAACTACATTGTTACAGTACACACGCTGCCAGGCAAGTTAGCTCGTAATTATACTCGTACATACGTCGGGCCTATTTAGGACGTTATCTAAGCACTAATAACGATTTAAATTTTACATGGTAATGTTGATTATTAGTTTCTGTTGGCGTAGCACGTGTAAATTGATTGCGCCAACGGTGCGGGGAGGTGTGCGGGGCGGCGGGGGCGGCGGGGGCGACGGGGTCGGCTCATGGGAGAAATGCGCGAGCGCTGCGTCAGCGTTCCTTCGCTATCAACGGACGCCGCTTATCGCAAGGTTGCGGCGTCCACGTGTCGGTAACCGTTCAACACGCATCCGCTCCGACCTTCAGCATAAATCTCACATTTATAAACGTACACTTCACATCACTATCGAGCGTAAACAGTGAATTAATTGTTACAATGTACTCGCCGGCTGCACCATTTACTTCAATATTAAATATATAAAAAGTCGAGGTAGTGTTTTAACCTGTCTGACTTTATTGGTTTTGTAAGGTCATTATTTGATGTACATATATCATTATATAACTATAAGTGCACATAATGAGCATATATACATACTTACTTACTTAAAACAACGAGGAGCGTAATGAATCTGTTGTTAGTAGGTATATATACTCTTTAATATACTAAAAATAAACTAAAAACACAAAATAAACTAAATTCTGTATAGACATGAAAATGTAAATAGGTATATATTGCTTAGACGGGTCAGAGATCGGTTAGCATTGTTTAATCTATAAGAGAGTTATACAACTCAAGTGTAGATAAATACATACAGATACAGACAATGAACATTGAAAACGACCTTAGTTATACGTCGACCTTCTTTGGCAAGGCTGGCCTTGGTATGAACTTGAACAAACTAGTTCACATTACACTGACGCCGACCGAAACGAGCGGCAATATTTGGGCTATGAAATGCCTAAATCCTGTGTTATTACCTAACAAGCTAGGGTTCCGTTTGTAATTAATGCACTATATATTATAAATATTTTACTGAATATTGCATATTAGAATAATAAATGCCGTGCGATCTAATCATGTCACGGTGAAGTGATTTTTTATATAATGTAGCTATAAACCTCTTACATGTTACTAGCATTCGCAAATGTAAGTTAAAACATGTTAACAGTATTTTGATTACGTTTTTTCTGAAATTCTGTTGGTAATTACAAAACAACACAAATCTATGAATACTAATATTATAAAGTAGTGAGGCTTAAATCTTCGAATGTACCCGTCCGATTTTATGTATTCCTTCACCATTAGAATGCTACGCTGTCACTGAGTGACATAGCCTATATTTTATCTTAAAACACTATAGGGAGTCCTATTAAAACTAAAACGATCCAAAGTGTACATAAAAGACAAAATTCCTTAATACGCGTGCGCTGCTAAATCTACTGATGATGGAATAAAATAATGTGCTACGGCTTTGTAGTACTACAAAAAGTTTACGTAACCTAATAATTTTTTTTTTATCTTAATTGCACCCGTGCGAAGACGAGGCGGGTGGCTAGTCATGAATAAATTTCGAAACTGTGGCATAATTCACTAGATGTGAAGACATGTCGTTGGCAAGCCGCTATTTGATACATTCTATGCCTTGACAAGACTTCCCAGTATGCAATACAATTAGAACTAATGGGGCATACATATAAGAGTCATATGTATTAAATGTAGTACAGTAGAAACAAAAGTATAAGTTGTAAGTAGATTAATGATGTTAATTTTTTTTTTGCTTATACATATATTTACATACATAGTTTGGTAAAAACAAATATAGGGTGACACGCCGAGGAATTGGTACGTTAGTCTAGTTAGTCTAGTATACCAGTATGAGTACAAATAGTAATAGGTAATGTAGGATTTATATAATAGAGCTTGCTCACAGATACGTTCCCCTGAAACGTCCGCCTAGTACTAGCATGGTCCTAAATATATAGGTATACTTAGTTTACCGTCAAAACTTTTTGCGTTGTATATTACACAACTCTCCAAATATATTATACGACATTTAAAGTGGACTCTGAAAGTGTAAGTACTAATAAAATTGTTATTTCAATTTATATTATAAAATTGTTATTTCAATTTATATTATAAAATTGTTATTTCAATTTATATTATAAAATTGTTATTTCAATAAAAGTGTTATTTCAATTTATAGGTTAATCAGAATTATTTTCTATCTTTGGAAATTGATAATATTTAGGTAGAATGATATCCAAAGTTGAGTAATAAATAGCACATTACAATGGTGCAGTTAGTGGCTGAAGCGGTAGGTGACGTCTGTCCGCGTGGCCGCGAGGGCGGGCGCGCGGTCGTCTCAAGATCAAGGTTGCTCGGCAGACGCGCGGCAAGGTCACCTGTTCTGCACCCCGCGCGCCTCTCTCCTCGTGCGCCTTTCCGCGCGCAAATATTTGCGACCGTCTGTCCTCCGCGACCGATAGGCCGAGGTCAGCTTGTCAAGCAGACCTTGAAGTAATATTATCCGACCTGCCGTACGAAAGACGAGTGGTTACCTGGTGACGTGGATTTGTCGTTGGTCATTCGGAGCTCAATCGATACCTAAATACGTACTGTTTACATCGCAGTACCTATTTATACAATATTAGAATTATCATTGCGATTAATATTCATGTACCTATGTAATACTGTCTTTATAATGAGTTAATAACAATTTTTGTAATAGATACTTTCAAGAATCATTAGGGATTCTCAGCATTGTAATTGCAGATAAATAAACAGGACTAAACCAAGCGCATTTAATACCAGTTTTACTGAATTTGTAATTATTACTTTTTCTTAACATAAGTTACTTACACATACAAAGGAAGGAAAATGTGAGGTCATAATTTTACTAAGGTTTTGTTTATTAACTTCCTACATAATCTATAGGAATTATATATTATACAGATGCTTCTGCATTAATTAAAATGAAAATCGCAAATTATTTATTTAAAGATCTTGTCATAAATGTTTACCACAACTGCAGTTTACTTGTATTAATTGAAATATATTTTTTAGGTTACTTACAATATTTTAAACGAGAATTAAGAAGGTAGATTAAATATGATTTTTTTTCACCCTTCAGTGGTCCATTGCTGGACTAGGTCGCCGCTCATACTGAGAAGGATTTAGGCCATAGTCTACCACTTTTGCCAAATGCGGATTGGTAGACTTCCCACACCTCAGAAAATATTATACAAGCTTATAAATTTCTCTAAGGTGTGCAGGTTTCCTCACCACGTTTTCCATCAGGGTTATAG
>DWQT01003293.1:0-12688 GCA_018244895.1 Myscelus amystis hages | reverse complement strand
CTTTCTTTCTTTCTTTCTTTCTTTCTTTCTTTCTTTCTTTCTTTCTTTCTTTCTTTCTTTCTTTCTTTCTTTCTTTCCTTGTTTGTTTCTTTACATAACAAAGAATATTTGTTACTCATGAAACTTACCATCATTAGGCAATTGATGTTTAGGGGGTATCATGGATGGTTCTTCTCTATTAGTAATATTGATGGTTGGCATCGAAGGTCTTTGAGGAGGCACCGCGGCTACCGCTGGGGCCGGTGGTACCGCTGACTCCCCCCACCACCTATCGCCGGATTCATCTGAAAGAAAATAGCATTTAAACAACCAAAAACTTCAATTGGCAAAGAGACTATGAAATTTGGAAAATCACTCGGAGAAGTATCTCATATAATTTAGTCTGTATGCAGTCTTATTTAAAAAAATCACATTGTTCCTGTCGTGAACACTAACATATCTACGTTATTCTAAAATAAATGTTGTCATTGTAAAATAAATTATAACGACCTGCTAATTCAAAAATTACGTATAGTCCTGCATGAATTAAGTGATTTTGCCGTATGGATGACACTTATGGTCTTACAAAACTCTTTAAATACAGATAATGTTTATTGACAGTGTTTTTCTATTACCTATTATTTTACTACTCGTATATCTAAACTCCAGATTTAGAATATTGAGTTTTCTGTTTACATTTGTGTAAATATAATATTCATCATTTTCAGTTACGAACCGTACCTAATTAGAAATGAATATGTACATAATATGTATCTATATTCATTTCCGAGCTTATCTGGTCCCAACTGATAGGTTCGTTTATTAATTTCGTGGTTTTCAATGAATTAATCAACGTATTCCAATTTATTAAAATCAACCCCTACAATATATACATCTATTGATTTGAATATAAATATATCTGCGTCCCTGTGTATGACTCATTTGAGTGTTGTTATGATTCTGTATTAAGCACTCTACATAAACATAAAGTGTTTTAGTAATTATTCATATAACTTTTTTGTTGTTGAACTATGTGTAAAACGTTCTTATTGTAAAAAATATATTACTTGAAGAAGCAAAGAAAACTTATAATCTTTTTCTTGACCTATACTAGTAAGTAACATGACTTCTGTAAACAATTAACAATATTGTAAATCAAAAACAAATTGCAGTAGGGCTTGTTGTAAAATGTTTTTTGATTCAAAAGAATTTAGGCTATAAATTTATGCGCTATAAGCTAATGAGAGAAACAGTAAAACGTAATCCGTCTTTTGTAACCACATTGTAATCAACAAATTCTAAATTATCATACTCAGTTTTCAATAAAATAAATCCTTATTACATTTCTACAGCAAAACCATCTCTTTTCATGTACATATAAAAGCATACTCTTCCATTCTCCTCCGATGCAGATTCCACCCTCTTAGCATACGATAATGTTATTTGATTACCATAAAATAAATAAATTGCTTTATTTAACCTCGATACTCTGAATCTGCTCCATTGCCTTTCAATTTATTCAAATAGGTGACATCTTGAAACCAACCAATGGAGAGCAATTTCATTTCGTCGTATTCAATTTTAAAGTTCAATGATGCAGATCAAATAAACGATAAAACTGAAGAGCGCAGAAAACTGGATGCGTTAAACGTATTTACGTTAATCGATTCTATGGATAACTACGCGAATTCTTATGCACGCGAGAGCTAGGGAGCTTCAAGTTAATGTATTCTGACTTAATGAGACCGTTTTAGATGAATTCTTATTTGCACTTTTACGTTCGTCTATTAAATTTAGAGATATCAGGATAATATAAAAAAACTCTCGGCTCACGAATTAAGTTGTCTTAGTAAGTTAAAGATCTTGGGCTGCCCGTGACTTTTTCATAGTATTCCTTTAGTTCAAGTTCCTACTCGTATTTGTAACGCTCAGCGCTCCAACTGTTTTAGCGGTTTTGATAACGGTTTCTTTATTACGAAAGATAATTGTTGCATTTTATGAATTAAACATAGATTCCAAACTAGGTACAGCCTATAATATTGGGACCAGATCATTGACAAACCCCTGGTTTAGCAATCAGGGTCAACCACAATACCGATCCAGTTAATGCGTGTAACTAAAATAATATAGGTATAATATATCTTTAATTTGAAACAGACTTTATAAAACTGTAAAATTAATTTGCTATCAGTATTAACATAATGATAATTTTAATGGACACAATTTTGCTTTTGAAATGTGTTTCAATTTTTCGACCGACCTTCCCGGTTTAAAATTGAAACAATGTGACTTTAATATTATAATATTATAAGTACACCCTGAATGAATTGAGTCGCGAACGTTATCCCAAATTATGCAGTTATTTACTGTCCAAATTGTACATTATCAGCTATCGCAGTTGAGCTTATCGAAAAGCTATATGCAGACCCAGCGAGTAACGATAATAGTCGAGCTAATGAAAAAAAAAATGTTAAAATGACATTTTTAAAACAATATTATCGCCCGAAATATTGGATCAAAACTGACACCAATTCGCATTCTTCTCAGCATAGCCTTGCATTTATATATGCACATACTAGCTTTTGGCCGCGCCTTTAATTATTATTTACGACATCACATTAGATATCTCAAAAATAACAGTACTATATAATGAATATTATTATTATTCATACAAACCTTCCTCTCGAATCACTCTATCTAATTAAAAAAAAAACGCATCAAAATCCGTTGCGTAGTTTGAAGATCTACGCATACAATCGACTTTGTTTTATACTGTGTAAAGATTAGCATGGGAGTGCATAAAAAATAATTGGTACGCATCTTTACTTCACAATTTACAGTTGCAGGACTTGATCAATGTAATCTAACCAATTAGCACGGAAAGTTAAAGATAATTTAAAAACTCCAAATCTGATTCGTGAATATTAAACGAATATTTCGACGGTCGAATACGACAGACAAAATCTTTGCCCTGCGTATTATAATTTAGCTCCTGCAGGAGTTTGGAACATACAACTTAAAGTCTTAAAGAATATCAGTACTTTAGAACCAAGCTGTAATGAATCTACGAGTTCACGCCCCCTCAACGCGATTTCGGGTCTTGTCTTCGCGATTTATTGTATCTAAACCACCTTTATAATAGAACAATAAAACTTCCTACACCCTAAAACGATTCGTAAGATTAATGGAAGGAACATTATTGGCTCCAATAGTTTTTTCAACAGCTCGTAAGTTCTCTAGTTATGTATAAGTCCTGCAAGGACCATTCTCAAATACTAACAATAAAACAGCTGCTGTGTTCATTACAGCCGGCAGTCTAGAAACTTGATTGATTTACGGTCTTATATTGACAATTGGAACAAATACTTAAAAAAAACATACACAGTTCTTTTCTACAACTACGTTTAAATGGAGCATAAATTAAATAAATAGTTGTTATAACTTTTAAGTTTACGACTTAGACAACTGGATTAAAACAATAAAAAATATACATCTGTTCTTTTGAAAGCATTTGTACAAATGTTGATTACACGGTGCGAAATAAACATAATGGTACAGTGACATAGCTACTGAAATGGGATTGGGATAATTTTATGTCCTAATGTTATACCGTAACAAAATATATGATGGCCTCTGAATTGCCTCTACTTGATTATGATAAGATTGGACGTAAAACTCGACCCAGGAGACGTGGTTATGACAGGAAAAACCGCGATGTAATCATAGCAATAAGGAAACATGAACAAAAAAATTAAAAGCATTTAAATAAGACATATTACTTGAAAGATACGGTTTTATTATATTTCTCAAAAATAATATGGTAGTTATGATATACGAGATGACTAAGAAAATGTTAACATTCCGAAAATTGAGACGTGTGATTAATATGCAATAATGAGAAATTTGGAAAAATGAGAAACATTAATACTTTTGGCTAAATTAATTACTGTCACCATGATACTGAGAAAATGTAAAATAAAATTAACACAATAAATGTTACAATGATTGATTAATAAAGATTACATCCTGTTGCGCTGATACTTAAAAATGTTATTACTTTCATATCAATCATTACAAAACCCTACACCAAACTATCCATCACGCTAACACACTTCAACGTAAACGAAAAAAGCCTCATTGGCAGCTGTTTAAATTGTTAAGACGTCACATTTCAGACCATCAGGCGAAGATCCTCGAAGTTTACGTTACCGAAGGATATTTTTAAATTTTTTAAAAGCACTTACCAACATCTTCGTGTTCAAGATCGGACGCGTCGTGAGCAACCTCGTCCTCTTCTGGCGCACTCTCGTATCTCTCCTTTAGGACCGTCCGCGGCACTGCAACATATAATGCACTGTAGATTTCAATGATAAGAGCCCTTTTTGCTTGCGGTCACCCCTCGAGTGGGCTGCCCGGTGCCTTATTACGCTGGATGTAAAAAGGCATGTTAATTTTAGATTTCGGGGCGATTCGACTTTTTGAGTGCTCTTGACAGAAGAGCCACTAGTTATTTTTATTTTTAATTTACCTTCAAGTCGTTGGCGGACGTGACTGCTTTGTGTTTATCCTAACTCTAACTTGTAATGCTACAGATAACATAATTTGTTTACACGAATTGTAAGCTGTAATGCAACATACCGCACAGATTGCTCACAAGATTTGTTTTAGAAGCAAAAAAAAAATACATAAGCTCAGTTAAATTTCTTAGATACTGATTGCTTTTCAATTTGGGTCAAATCTTAAATTTAGAACGTGGTGTATATTTTCTGTATTTCTAAAAATTGTACTTGGGATTAACGTTTCGGTTTGGTTTCCTATGTTGTGATAAATTTTAGTGCCAACCGCACAATACAATTGTAAATAGCCAAAAACGTTTATGCAGTTCTTTAACTCGATGGGTACGTGTAATTTAGTTTTATAAAACGATATTATTGCAAAGTTTACAAAGTTTGCAAAGTTAAGTAAAAACATATTTTTACTTTATATTGTTGACTAACACAATAAGAAAAATATATGCGTATACAAATATAGACAGTACCGTAATACATATGTACAGTTTATGTTAGATAAAGACTTTCATAGTTATTGTAAATATTATAATTTGTAAATAGATTAATGTCAGGAGTTTTCCGTAAGAATGTTATATTTTTGAGTTCAGAGAATCCCTTTAGTAGCACGAACTTTGTTCCGTAATTTCTTTACATAAACTGTCTTTTCGCGCCGTGGCTGAGTTTGGTCGTTATTTATAAGCGAACTTGTTCAAAGTAGTTCGGGTGGAGACGGGCGATTGAATCGCATATTTATAGACTGTGATGTGTCATAGATAAAAAAGAAATACTACGTTTATTTATTGCGACGAAGCGACGCATTGGTATTAATAGATACGGTGGTAGCTTTCAAATTTTAGAACAATGGCCCCATTATCCACACTGTGACCAATCCAGAAATGGCCACAGTGTGGATAATGGAAATATTGGTCGTGAATGTAAATTGTAAAATGACGCATACCGATTAGAAACACTTGATCTCTTTAGAAACAAATATCTACCAGATTGCCGTAGATCAATGACGGTCCGTCACGGGAAAATCTGACCCCGAAACAATTTGTCTTTATACCGTACTAAGTTCAAAACAAAATCCAACTTCTTTATCTTAATAGTCCTTCAAAGGTCGCTGTAGTCTAGATTATGGTTTAAAAAAAATATTTAGTTAGAATATTTACATAAGCATATAAAACTTTTCAACAAAAGACCGAAAAATGCGAGGAATGCATTGTAAAATGTGAATTTGAAATACAACGTACTATGTTCATAATCAGAGCCTATTGTACTGTCCTTGGTGAAGCGCTTTGATTTTTATTTAGACCGTTTGCTTTGTTATAGTCAAAGAATAAGTTAATCTGATTTTTATAATAGCATAATCTTTTGTAAAGAAAATTAATTCATAGACCACAATTTAACAATATGTGATATAGGCGAAAGAAGTGTGTTAGGATCGTAGCCGGGCAGTGAGGTTTGTTTTCCTGCCCCCATCGGAAATAGTCGTGATTATACGCCCACGTGTATGTTAGAAATGAGTAAAATCATCAACAAGCGCAGAAGTAGGTTAGGTGCATTAATATTTATTGAAACGGGAGAAAAAAAAATGTCAATGTTCATATAAAAATCAAGAGCCACTTTGTTAAGTTTTTGAAACATTCAGCATGAAAGCGCTTAGATAGTTCTGTACTTGCTCTATTTACGGTTGGCATGCAAACAGAAATAGCACTGCAATAGAAAAATTCCAGCTGAACCGCGTCACTGAATATAGCGCTGTTTTATTTGCATTAGGAAAATAAAACCGCTACAACCATAGCTGACTATAAAGAGAGAAATTTAAAGAAATATTAAAAGTACCTGCCAACCACTACAAATGGGAGGTTGAGATTATGCAAAGGTTGGCATTGTAATAATAACTAATGATTTCATAATTTTGCTAATGATTTTCAATTATGTTATGTACAATTTGAGTAATTCTGTCCTCTCATACTATCAACGTAATACTTAAGACGTGGAAATTAAAAGGCTTCCACGAAATTTATCAAATTTATGTCACAATTAATACATCCAAAATTTCAAAATGCTATTAAACAAACTCGCTAAAAAATAGAAGATTGGAAAACTATTATAATATATTATACTTCCAAACTAACCATGTATTTGTTACCTATACTTTATTAAAAACACTTCAGTGGATACCTACTCAAGTTGCTGAGAATATAAAAACCAAAGTGAGATTCCCAGTTATTTGAAACTACAGAAGAGAATGAACACAGAAAAGCTGTTAGAGAAAAGTTACTAACAACCAGACAGCTCTGATAGACATGAAACTGAAAACCATTCGAGCAAGATAATAAAATAAAAATGGAAGCAGGTTCACCGTTGCCGGCTAGTGGTCTATATTAGAGATCCCGACCGCTAATGGAGAAGCGTGTAATTCAAAAGCGAAATCTTTGGATCATAAACCTATGACTGGAGATCACTGGTATTTGTAGTCTAAATAAGGTGCTAGCTAATTAAAAGACGCGTTATTATGGAGAACTAGTTTAAATCGGTCAAACCTCTTTGTATTTTAACGACGACAGGACGAATATTTGTCTCATGCGTAGGTATTTGTTTTTTTTTTAATATATCATCCAAATATCTTTTCATTTGCACATTGCATGTACATTATAATATAAGAAAGAAGACACTACTACTTCTAAACGTGAATAACTGTGAAGATGCAAATGAAATTAATAGTTACAGTTCTGAGTGAACATCACAAACAACGCAGAAACGACATCAATCAAACTGTACACAAAGAGTCAATTAGCAATGTAAATGGAAACTCCAATTGAATGCGTCGTAATATTGAAGGAATTGTAACGCGCGACCTACGAGTACAAACAAACGATTACGAGGAAAACGTCGGAGACGCGAGCAAAACAAAATAATAAAAACAACAAAGAATAAACAGTGATTTAGTTTTGACTGATCGGTCGCAAATTGTTTCAATAGAAAACAGAATGAAACATTCCTCAAGATTGCCGAAGGCTTCGGCGAAAACAAAAATGGAATGCGTCGGGTATCACGCCTAATAAATCAGAACATATTTTGACAAAACATTTGTGTGTGGAGGCCAATCGTGATTGAAGTGAACCTTTTTTTTGATGTGGGGGGGACTTTCAAAAGGTACCGTGATGTTTCGGGAGAGACTCCGAGTAATGTGTTATTTTTCCGCATAGAACCCGATCTGTAGCTTATACATTCTGCCTAGTAGATTGGTATAGAACCATAGTTTGATTAAACAATAGATCGGCTATTTGTCACCAAATATTTTGAATGAAGTTAACAAATTTGAACTCGAAAATTAAAATCGGGCAACCACGGCTTACGGTCGTTCATCATCCATAGAGTGCCTGGCTTGTGGAGACAGTCAAAAGCCAATAGCTTGTAAGTATTTGGTTATGTGGTGTACATATAATACACCGCATAACCAAAATTCCGCAAACAGCGAAAATAAATCTTTAAGAGGAGAAACAATTCACAACGTTGGAAGAACAAAATGCTCCGTATACCTGCAGTACTTACAAACTTCATTCATTCCATTCTGTACGAAATACGACCATTATCGCGACCTATTTTCTATTTAGCTGCTGTCGAAATCTCGTTGAAATCGAGCGCATTTCTAGAGTAGCATTCGTATGTAAGTACAATTTTTCATATTCCATATTAATACGGGCCAAAAACAAATTTTTATTGAGACCAAAAGTACAAATATTCAAAAATGTATACATTAAAAACCAATGCTCTTCTAATATTAGTCAGAAATTGTGTCCTATTTAACGCTAGAATAAAGGTTTGGCCGAACCAAGGGCTTTTGAAGAGGAAACAGTGATCGACGGTTGGGTCATTGTTATGCAAAGCCCTTCAGAATATGACGGGGCAAGCCCTTCTGTTAATAGTAAAATCTACTCCTGATCCGTATTTGGTAGACTGGTTGACTTTCAAAAGATCATAGTGGGCACTTTAACTGCAATGGATAGTAATAATGTAATTTTTAGAACCTTAATGAATCCTATATTTCTAAGCAGTTTTGTCTAATTTTTTCGATGCGATTATTATTAAAGTAACGTAAACTATATAGCTACTTGTAATCAACAATAATATCCAAAAAAAAATAGTATAATATAGTTTGGATATTAATTTACAATAGTATGTTGCACATAAACTATATTTTTGCCATCAAGAGGCGTAATTTTCTGCACCAATAGACCACTTAAGGCAAGTTCCGTTCTTATTGTAAGCCAAGTCAAGAGTAAGCCTACAAGAGCCCATTCTTTCAAGAGTTTAGTCTACACCGCTATTTATGACTTCCTCTTCACTCAGGTACTTCCTTCCTATTAGTTTAGTTCCATGAACGTTACTTTATGCTCGTATATTTTAATCATCGCCTTTAAAGCATCCGACGAAGTTTAACTATTATTACAATTGTAACAACCGTAATCGACTGCTAAATGTTCCCTCCTAAGCACGGAAACGCAATAGAAAATATTTTGCCAAAAACGGTAACCCTTCTAAGAGCTGCCCTTTTCCGGCGATACTTAAGCAAAAAGTCGCTTAATAACATCAAGGCTGCGTGGGGTTAAAACCATGATTATAAGGGCATTACAAAATGTTTGTCTGACAATAAAATGTGTTAGAAATATAGCTACGAATGTAGTTAAAATATAGCTACGAAAGGTTCAAGATTGGCGTGAAAAGAGCTTACCTCCAAAAGCCGGCAACGCACGGGTGTTGAACATGTCCGTAGGCGACGGTGACCACTTACCATCAGGTGGCCCGTCTGCCTGTTTGATAGGTTTAGGCAATAAAAAAAAAGTAGTTTTAAAACTTACCACAAATATAAACCACTTTCAAGTACGTCCGGCTACCAGTACGGCAAGGCTTTCCGAACATTTTGCTATCTGCCGACAGCACGCATCGCCGCTTCCCGTGACACTCCCTCATGGCTGTTTCCGTCGCGTACGGCTCCAGGCAAGCTGTCATTTAAAAAATAATGATTGATGAGCTTTAGACACCGGTAAAAATAATTGGACCCGACAAAGAAGGGAAGTTAATAAACTTAAAGAGAAATTTCCTGGTTATAAGAGTGATGAGGAAAAGGGGATGAAATGCAAATTTACGTAACTTAAATTTTTCAATTAAACTACTTCCGAACTTTAAATTTTGCCAAATTATTATCTATTGTTTAATATTTTTAGAAGATTGTCGTGTTATTAAAATTTGAGTCTTCTACCAACTGCGGTCATTGATATGAATTATCAATATGGGATTTTTTGCTATACTGGGAAATATTTTTTTTTATGTTTCGACAAAATACTTCTATAGCAATTATACGCGTATTCATTCAAGAAAACAAAGAGCACCGGATATAAGGAGAATACAAGAGAGGAATGCGAAGAACGTCCAATTGATTTACAAAGGGAAAAATTTGGTAGCTTGCTATCTCCTTAATATGTCAAAGATTCGGTTTTCCCTCCCTTTGGGAGATCAAAGTACAGTGGTATATTATTCTCGGTAAAACTTTTTGCGACATTTATTTCGAATGAATAAAAGCCTGTAATGTTTATGCTGTTTTATTTATGGTCCCTTCATCACGTAGACCGTTTTATGTTCACATTATACAGATATAAAAATTGATAATACAAGATTCTTAGTTCAATATACACATTGCTCAAGTTATATGCAATTTTAGCAATCTATCCTTATTATATATAAGGTTGTTATACTTAAAAAAAGGATGCATTGTGTTTATAGAATGAATGGTAAAAATAAAATGAAAACAGGACATCGAGGATGGTAAGAAAAATATGTATTCCTATTGTTAAACGAAAAAATACCGTTAATACATACTTTCCTCCTTCATCCCTCTTGGCTGCGGGCATTGTATGGAGTCATATTCGGTCCGGCCGTATTGAGCTGAGTATATAGCAACTCTCGAGTGGGGATTACAACTCAAATGAAGGACATCGTTCTCACAGCCCACTTTACTTCTAAACTCATCTGTTGATCAAAAATGAATGTTAACGACTGGACATAAAGAACATATTACTATAACATATTTTAATGCTTTAACGGTTTTAGGGAAGCTCCTTATTTATCGAAGCGGTACGGACTGACATGATCGAAAACGTTTATGTATGTATCAAACAATTGACATGACATTACACTGATAAGTATTCTTTCCGTGCAGCGTTAGCCAAGCAAATAAGTCTAGCTTTGATTTCCGTCAGAGTAATAATGAGTAATAAGCTATCTGTTCTAAATTTTGATGTTTATGTTATATCAATTTCTCGAAATGGTGAATCAATATGTAACAGATGGAGTTACATAAAGAGTTTTTAACAATTTTTTTCATTTTGATAATACAGATTAGCGGTTGGCCCCAAAGGTTCTGTCGCAACATTTGTTGAAGACGAGTTTGCGTTATTGTGCAATGATAGACTTTGACTTATTTGAATCGGTTATTTTTTCCTTTCTACTTCTCTCTTTCTTCCAAGTATCAACTTCTTTGAACAAGTGATTTATCTGCATAAGCCGATCCGACGTTAATAAATATAAAGAGCCTCTCATTTTTTATTCACCCCCTTTCATTGTTTCAACACCTTTCAAGAACTTTCAGTCAGCCAGCAGTCTTTTGAGTAGATTCGTAACAATGTTTTAGGGAACAAATTAGGAAAAGAAATCAGATTTTTCCTTAATTGTTACAAAGCACTTGTTCTTTCGAGTTTAATTTTCATCTTGACCCTTTGAGAGTAATTTGTTTCCATTTACTTAGGATGTCTTTAGAATCCCTAATAGCTATAGTCAAGTAAAATTTTGAAACCGTTTATATTTTAGTACAGAAATCCGGCTATGTTTCCTTTAAGTTCTTGATCTCTAAGCTTTGGCATTATAAAGATTTCTATTCAACCCACTACATTTCTTCAGTGATATTTTGAGGTACCTATTATATTAAAGAATTTCGTCATACTTCTGGTTTGGGCTACAAAAGCTAAGTATGTCATAACCAAGACTTTTGAAAACGGACAAAAAAATTGAATACCAAACCGATTGTCTAGTTGTACAGTAACATGGAGAAGATGTTAAGAAATTATTACTATACGATCACGCCAGGGCCCTAATGGGGTAGGCATTGTATATCAGTTTTATCATTCTTTCATTATTCACATGTCCGAACCATCAGAGCATGTTCTGTCTCATTCTAACACCAACACTGTTTAAACAAAATATCTTTCTTACATCAATACCACTATAGAGCATTCACGAAATGATTACATATGATAGCATTTTATTGTTAATCGCCTATAAAGATATGAGCTATATGTTGTTACTTACATGGACGGCATTTATAAGCAACTTCGACGAACCTCCTGGACCCCGGGCACGGGTCCACCCCAAAAGCTTTCGGACTGGTGTGAAACTTACACTGCCGTTTCTTCTGACACGCCTCCACAACCGTCTGCAACAAGGAATACTACCACATATTAATTAGCATGCCGATTCTCATTTGATTTAGACGGTTTGTTAAAGTTGTTAATATGATAAAATCTGTTGCCAGCTTCACAGATGACCATCTGATTCTTAAGTAAGTCGGTGTTTCACAAAAACAGACAAACACACACAAACATACGAATAATACTAGTATACTAATACATGTAACAACATTTAGTAATTAGTAAAATAGGTTTAGGTATTAGTAAAATATTCAGAAATATTTATTATTAAAGAACACTTTATTAAAATCTAACATACGAGTATGAGTGGAATGTAATGACTTCTGCTATCATTTTACTAACAGACAATTAGCATTTGCGTCACAATGGAATTGAATTTGAGTTTGAATTTTCAATAACATCAAAAGAGATCAACATCAACTTAGTACACAACTTACGATTTCTAACTTACAACTTGGCTCAAATTGTACATTTCGGATAGAATGTTGTTTTTCCACATCCATTTTCCACCGCCGTAATTACAAGCGATTCACGACTCTACGTTTATAGAAAGTGCGTATATCCGGCGAATGTAAGATAGTACCCAAAGTAGTTTTAAAGTTGGTAGAACCCTCTGTGGTTCGACTCCGGCGGCACCACCGTCACACCTATTTCTGCCTTATAACAGCA
>DWQT01003292.1:0-12690 GCA_018244895.1 Myscelus amystis hages | reverse complement strand
ATAGATACCAAGTAGATACATACTAATATTAAAACAAGTGTTTATATGTATACAATTTTAATATCCATTAAAAATAGTTATTGTTATGCTATGCTACGTTACATTTGTATATTAGTATGTTAAGCTTAGGCGTCAAGATGATTTCGTGTATAGACAATTTTTTGCATTATCCATGTATGTATCTCTTAACGCAATAGTATAATTATGAAAATAAATGTTTTAAAGAGACCCTAAAATTGAACTTAATATTGCGATTTTTTTAACTCCTCTTATCATAATGTCATATATAAATGCAACAAATTCTGATAAAGCATTGTCTCTTTAAAACGCTACATTAAAGGCTACATTATTTTACAATAGATGAGTGGAATGAGTCGTAATGGATGCGATACGGATATGTTAGGTCTAAATGATTCCATTAACCAGTTCTATAGATGATTCGTGAATGATTGCTGGCACAGTGATGTTCTGTCTTGACATTTGCTGTGTTGTTACATCGTAAGAGTCCTCGCCCTCGTACCACTTAGGCTCCTCTACAGATTTTGTCAACTGCTGATCAGTCACGAAGAACTTCAGCCAAGCCTTTAGCAATGAGAAACTTTTGATTATTACAATCATACGCGTAGATGATTTAATTATTTTATATTTTATTGTGATGACGTTAATTTAATGATAGTAAGCTGATGTAAGCATTATGACATTAATGATCATAATATCATTATTTATGTACATAATATCTTTTTTGCGTTAGGCTTCTGATTACAAAGGGGGAAGAAGTTATACGTAATGATAAATATAACCATTAATGACTACTTTGAACATGGTAATGAAAATTAATTAGGTGCAAAGATGAGTAATGTATGCCAAAACTTTTGATAATGTTTTAATGCCAATTTCATAAAGGGGCTTTGTTGAGAATTTCCGATCCCGCAAGAATTTTGCTCAAAATTACTGAAAAAGTAGATGCGAAAATTAATACTAAATACGAATGTCGTTTAATTGAATAGTGAATTCTTTAATCATACATGTCATTATTTGTGTAATGTTGTGTTTTGGTAGTTTAATGTAACTTACAGTAGATGGTGTGACGGTTGGTACTGTAGGTTTGTAATAAGGTTTATCGAGGTATGACGCTCGAAATTTGGAACTGAATCTGTTTTTAGGTTTTTCTGGCTCAGGTGTTATCTGTAAAATTTATGGCCGAAGAAATTAATATCATGATAATCGATTATAAAGGAAAATTTAAACTACGTGTACTCACGACATTTGTAGACGGCTCCGTCGTTTTTGAAAAGGTATCGCTATATTTTCTGAAAGATTTCACACGAGATTTTGGCGTAGTGACACTAAACCCACTTTCTTGATCCTTCGGTTTAATAGGCTTGCGTCCGTACTTTCTTGTTTGTATGTTTCTTATTGACGGCGTTGATACATTAGTTATTCTGTTTTTCTGTTCAGATATGTTTTCTGACTTTTTATCATTATATTGCGCGTGATATTTCTGTGTTGTCGACACAATGTTTATCGCCGGTCTGTTTTCAATTTCCTCTACTTTATTCATAACTTCATTATCGCTGCTAATATCCTGAGATTCTGTACTGCTCACTGCAATTATAAACGGACTGCTCCCTGTATCCCTATTATTTCCTAGCAAACCTACATTTTGTGACGCTCCATTTAGCATAGTTAGTATGACTGGAATTTCCGCTGTATTTTCAGCTTTTTTTTCTGCAAGTGGTGCCTCAACATCTTTTGATGGTTCAACAGTCGAAGCTATTTCTTTTTTAGTAACTTTATTACGACCTCTAGAGTAATATGCGGTGCGAGGAAGTGGACCTCTACTTTTTGGAGTAACTGTTGAACGTCTTTCTGCTTTTGCAACATTTGCTGGCTCAGGAGCTTGCGTAGATAAATTTGTAGTTGAAGAAATTTTCCGCGAAAAATATGACGACGATGATCTGCTTACAGGCTTTTTCGTTGAGCTATTGGTTTCTGTTCCTTTACTTTTAATGTTATTTTCCGTTTTCGGTGCTACTGTAGATGTTGCTTTACTATATTTTCTGCTAAATTTGTACGGCTTCTCTGTAACAGGCGGTGAGCTAGTTGATGAGGATTTAAAAGAGTTGGAGCTTCTATTCCGCACAGTATAAGTTCCTCGTGGACGATATTCAGCAGCGTTGTTCTTAATTGGTGATACAGTAGTTTCTATTACCTTTTCTGTTATTACGGTAACTTTTTCATTTTCTTCTTCTAATTTTGACTTACTTCGAAGCTGAAAATTAATAGTAACTCATATAATGGTAAAAATAAATTAATTGTCTACTTAGATATTTGTAATATAACAAAACGATTGAGAGAAACGTTCCATAGGGATATGAGTTATAAGTAGTGCAGAAGACATTTTATTAAATAGTAAAATAAAATTATGAAATGTTGTTTGTCATATCTGATATCATGCGGTTAACGAATTATATGAATATTTTATGCGGTACGGTTAGTGAATTTGGTTACGAATGTAACGTAATATTAAAAGTATAAAAATTACCAATGATTGTTTATCTTTTTCCGGATCCGTGTGAATGGACTGAGAGGATTGTGGGGAAGTTTTAAAGACTTTTTGTGATGCTCTCACCGACAAACTCTCGCTGGGTGAAGAGATTGTTTGTGTCTGAAATTGTTTAATGATTGCATGCCAATTCCGTGTTTGATTGCTTGTTGATTTAACACAATGAATGATTACCAGTGATTGATTTTCTCAGTATTTACGAACGTCTATAACGCACCTTAAACGAAATGTGTGCCAACTTTATCACATGCACGTTCCCTAAGTAATGACTCATGCACATGCGGTCTACCGCTTCAAATTAATCAACAGTATGTAGATGTGCCAAAGACACTCACATACCAAAGTAGTTAAGAGCCACGGTTGGGGTTAACAGAGGTTCTATTACCAGTAGATAAATGATCAGATAAAATGTGCAGAGAGCATGAGCGTTCAAAATGATAATTGTTGAGAGGATATAATGCAACATTATATGACGATTATGAACGCATATAACGCTTTCTTACCGCATTTTTCGCCTGGATCAAAGCCTTAAAAGTTTCTGGATAGTTATCATCCTCGTTTATTTCTTCTGACACTTTTCTTTTTGGAACCGATCCTGCTGGCCTCGAATTTGCCTTTCCACGAGCTAATGTACGTCTTATCACTTTTGTGGTTTTAGGTGAACTGTTTTCAGTGTTCTGTTGCACAATGTTCTCCGCTGGTCTGGATGAAGAAAGCAAAACATCGGATTGACTAGTTGAACTTTCTTTTTTCTGACTAGATCTTTTCACTTCATCGAGAGTCGGAAGCCCATCGCCTGTTAAATTTGTATCCGTATCTGTTAGACGTGTCCTATATCTAAGTTTTCTAGGGTTCCTCAGATCCTCTGACCTGGCCGTAGTGGGCTCCTTGCCTTGTAGAGCGGACAACGTATTCGTGGTTCCCGACACTTCTAGGTCCAATGATCTTGTGTTCGTTCTTGTATTGATACGTCCACGATTCTTCTTGGGGGTTGTTATTTCAACTGTGGTTCTGCTTGTAGAACTTCTTCTTCTAAATTGATTTGCTGGATTTTCCTCCCTTGGCACAGTTTTTGCTATATCATCAAAGGTAGTACTGGTAACTTCAGGTTTTTCTTCTACTGCTGCTGATGTAACTTCGACAGGCGTTGGGGTTGACGAAAGCGGTGCTCGCCGATTACTGGGTCTAGTTCTAGTGCGAATAGTGTTATCTCGTAATGTAGAAGTATCAGTGTTTACATCGTTCTCCACCGATCTGTTACGTGATCGACTATTTGTTCTTCTCGAATCGAATCGTTCGTTTCGCGGAGTTTGAAATTGTATCTGTTCGTTTACTGATGGTATTATATTTTTCTCTGGAGGTCGGCTTCTACCCCTTGTACGGGCTACATCCCTTGGTGTTATTTCCTTTTTCACAGGAGTAGGTTCTTCTCGCCGCCTACTACTACTCCTTGGTCTGAACGTAGGCGGAACTTCCTCCGCTTTATTCGTACTAGATGCGCCTCTGCCATCTTGTGCAGGTAGTCTTCTGCTAATACGTGATGTGCCATCCACCTGGAATCAATAAATTATATTTATTACGATAGCCAGTGAAAATGTTGTTTTCGCTATTAAAATAAAGACATGTATTAAGAAATCCTAAATGCATAGTTATCATGCATCAGGCACCTGATGCATGAATCAAATTACCCATTACGCGGTATTAACCGACTATCACATAGAAAGTGTTATCAGGAGAAGGTTAGCTGCGCATATGCAACAAAACATTCTTATGAAATCTAGAATTACATCTGTGGATACAATGTTCATACAATGAAAATACATTTTATCCAACGAAGTTAAACTAAGAACAATGCGTGGAAGTGTAACGGCCGGTCAGCGGAACACATTGAGATAGTCGACGTGATTTATGTCGCCATGCTGTGATCTATATATATATTGATATATTATATATATACATATATCGTCCACGATATATTATATACGTTATAAACTTCAACTTATTAAGTGATATTATGAAATAATTCAACCTATTCACTACTAATTATTTTTTTACTCTTATATAAATAAGGACATTTTTCTAAATTGACATGGGTATTTGTAAACATTTACGCACAAGGTGACGTTGTTACTAGGATAAGGAAAATGAAAATGATAAGAAATTGTTTTCAGAGTTGACAAACGTCCTCGATTGCATTTTAAAACTAATCTTACAACGTAATGTTAAGCTTAAGTCGTAATGACGTCTACATTTATTTATCAGTCGATATTACTATCAGACCGTGCAACCTTGGTGTGGCTAGTCGTAAATCGTTTCTTTATTAGCTGGACAAGTCGAATGTGTGCGCCGTTGGGTCGTGTCAGCTAATTTCACACACGACCGAGTGTACAACCGGGCCGCTATACCTGGTTAAGCCTTTGTTACGTTTATCGGGCTCTATATACCGCGCGTACCGTAATAATGTGGAAACAATTCACCGGTTTCATATATCTCTACTTTTTTTACCTTTAAATTGCTTTTAAATTTTATTGCTTCTCAATGTTATATTATTATACCTACACCTTTTTTTTCGTATATTTATTTTGGTAGACTTAATTTTATTGAACACAATACACATAAATCTCTGATACTAGAAATCTGGAATTTTGCAAATAGGTTCTATATATAACGTAAATGAGCATGAAGAAAAGGACTTTAGGAATATCACCCCTAAGGGAATAGAATAGAAATGGAAAGATTCTTATATTGAAATCGACTTTAACACAAAACCTGTTTTCGTTCAAAATCTGTGTTGCTCACTTTTTTCTTATTACCATTTCACAGTTTGGTATGCATTTGGAACAGATTCGTAGTATTCGCATAGCAAGTTACATTTGTATTTCCGCTAACTTAATGGCGCGACATGACAAATGTTAGCGCACAACGTAATTGTAGACGCAATGTCAAAATGCGGTTGTTTAAGAAGCGTATAAAATGACAATTGTTTCATTACAATTACAGCATGTTTAATAAAAGGTATATTTTTTTATCATACTTAGCGCACTCATCAAAAGGAAATTCAAGGAAATAGGTATATAAATTATTATCCTGTAAACGTTGCTCGGCAAAAGGAGTACAGGTCGCCCTCCCACCAGGTGGTCTGATGACTTGAGGAAGACAGTGGGAAACCGCTGGCTTCTGAAGGCTCAGGACCGGACGGAGTGGCGCCGATTAGAGGAGGCCTATGTCCAGCAGTGGACCTCGAAAGGCTGATGGATGGATGGAAACGTTGCTTTCCTATAAAAGTTGTTACCCTACAAATGTTGTTACCCTGCTGTTACTTTATAAAAGTTGTAATCTTTTAGTGACAGTTGGGTCTACGTGGTGACGATTGAGATCTTTGGTGCACAAAATTAATGAAGGTCATTTACAATGATATTTTTTCTAATTTCAACACTATACCACAACTTTGAAGTAACCTTGGGTTCAAACTTTTCATCAAGCTTTTAATAATGACACCTTTGAGGTATATTACACTATAACGACCAGTCACGGTGTCAAGGACGTCTGTGCTTGAACTTTGCGTCTAAAAATATTTAAAACATCGCTAATTGAATATAAGCTCAAATATAAAACGTAAACTTATCACAAAGAGAATAGAATATAGAACGTAAATTTACCTAGTGTAATATTACACTAATTGATGCAAGCGTTCTTGTCCTGGGTGGGAATCGAACCCACAACCTCCGGCTAACCAGTCAGTTTCAGTAGCCACTATACTAAGAGGCCAGCCAAACATAAATCATAAAATTAATAAGTCGTTTTTAATTCTTATCGAATATTAAATGGTTATTTATTCTCTGTCATTCTACAACAACACATATCACGACTTATAACGAGCAACAGAACCTTAACTACACGTGACACCTGCCGGCTGCGCCCAATCCGCTTTGCAACCTCAAATCACATGTGGGCGAACCGACCTGTTGACAGGACATAACCTGCGCCAGTAATGTGACGATGCAAGAACGACGCCAGGCTCAATCGTGAGCTGGCTTCCTGGGTCGATTTAGTATTTAATAGCTTAAAATTTGCATTTGCGTTTACACCTACATGGTAATGCGTAATTTAAATTTGGTTTATTTCAACATGTAATATCCAAAGCTGAAATAGCGCCCTATTGTGATTTTACTCAATCGAAATGCCGTATAGACATACATACATATGTAGATACACCGCATTTTAATGACTTTGTAACTGTCACTTAAAAATGAAATCACAAATATTTTTTTGCATTTTATTGCGTTTGTGTTATCTGTTGTATTTTTATAGATATGCTGTAATTTAAAAACCTCATCGGGATGGTATCGTAGCTAGTAATATCTGTTTATTTCTTTATTGTATGTTCAGTACTATAAATAAACAAATAGAGTATTAAACAAGGCCTGTTTTGCTACAACTAAAATACAAATTGTTAAACGATAAATTCATTCTAAATGAGGAAAGCGGCATAATAATAGAAGCAGGCGTCTTTAAGGAATCGTTTCTTTATTTACGCGGGTTTTACGATCCTTTTGGCCACTCACTTTAAAGCCTTATACGCAGCTGATAAGAGATAAGGGTACCGACACACGTAGAAGTAATTTCAACAATACTCGAACAAATAATACCAAACAATTGTTATATTTTTAATAAGTTTTCATAAAGAAAAAAAATAACTTTACTTAACCAATATAATATTATAATTAACCTGTATAAAAGAGCGATAATTCTGAAACATAATTTTCACAACCATAATTTTATAAATGTTTAATTTCCATATTTATTTAACCAAAAGAATTTGGAAATAAAAAAACAGTATTTTGCGCAATGGAACAGAATTTATTCAAATTGAAATTATGTACTAATTAAGTCGCGTAGTAATTATTCATATTTATGTTAAACGTCGATTGGTAGGATATTCGCAATTGAACAGAAAAGCAGAAATGACCAAACGATTCTATTACAACGCGTTGCGACAATCAGCGCTGGCCGTAAATCGTACGTTTAATTGGGACAGCGCATACATTGTTACATAAAGCTAGCTATCATACCATGTACTTATTTGAGCGCTTTATTGTCGTTAACATAATGTAGAGTTATAGTATCAATAAAATTTCATTAGACTTTTTTAAATATTATCAATATCTATGTATTACGAACTGTGGACATTCGTAGTGAATAATTGAAGGACATTCGCAAGTGTCTCGTTGTTTCAAGAGACTCATACCCGAAAGGAAATGTAAGTAAAATGGATGCATCTAGCAATAAACAATTTGATGATTGATAACAAGGCACCTACTATCGGTCATTAACCCCAAACTTCACATAAACAGATGCATACTTTTTAAAAACGTCCTGGGATTTTTTCCCGTCTACAATAGGTCAAAGGCAATGATCAATATAAAAATGTACGACGTTCACGACGTACATACCTTACAATAAGTAAAACAATTGCAATTTGAATTTTATATACGCGTATCAGTTTTCAAAATGTGTTCACATTAAAATGCAAACCTTACGACCTAGGTACGTGTAGTTGGAACGATTAATTCGCGAAACTTACACGAGCACGTGACATTTTTCCAAGTCAACATTACGTTACTCCACTTAAACAGTCCTTGTGCCTTTCACCCCGTGGCCACACAACCTTTGTTCGTGTCCACAGCCTAAGTCATTAATATCTCTACGTAATAACGATTGTAGCACTAATATTTCATAAACAGCTTTAGGATCTGTTATTAAATAAGTGAAGCTTAATATTATTAATTCATTTGAAAAAAAGATAAAATGTAAGATACGAAACACATAAATATAAATGTGTAAAACTTATACGATGTTATACATATATTGCTCGGCAAAAGCTATCGTTTCATTTTGTAGAAGCAATTTTTTCACTCAAAAAAGTAAATGAAAATATGACTTTTACCTACTTATGTCAAGAAGTTTTGCTAATATGTAAAAAAGGTAATAAACTACCATATACAACGCTTTATGAATTCTAGATAATTTACGAAATTCAATGTTCTATGTACCGACGAAATGACTTTTAAATAATGATTGCATCCAGCAATAATAAATTTTGCATCATAAACCACAGGTGCATCAATCTCTATGATGTAATATCGTATTTTATAGCTTCCCTTTCTAAGCCATTACAAAATACATACATACCTCCTCCTATACAGAAGGATTTTGACTCTATTAGCGGTCCTTAGTCTTTTTATAACGAAGGAAAAATTTGTCGCGAGGAAACTTATATGCATATGAGATAGACTGCGATCCCTTTGTGTTCTTTATGACGATCCCTGATCCAAAAGACGCAAAAAATATTGGAGTTAAGAAGCTTTACGGTATAAAACAGATGAATTGTTTTAACGCACAAATTAACTAGAAAAGTGTTTTAATGCATTTATACAATAAATTTACTTGGGCAGTCGCGATTCTAAGATAAATATATCAGTGGAATTACCAATCCGCATTGCAAAGTATCGGGGCATTGAATAACGGATCTTAACTTGCAGGTTCTTTCGCAAATCCACATGTAATCGAGGTAATCCCAATCACATAGGAACTAGTGTATCACTACCTACCATTCCTGACTTTTCAATCTAGAATGTGTTTTAACAATGTACAAACTTATTTTATTTTACAAAGTTTTCAGACGATAGAGTCGAATAATTACTGATATGATTCCAAATATTCGTTACTAAATTATGCGTTTTTTAATTTCCAAAAATCAACAAATGCATTTTCTTCTAACCAATAGCGTGAATCTAAAGTTTCAGAAGTGAAACTAAATGAAATTTCATACAAAATTTCTACTCCATTTCTATCTTCTTAGATGTGAAATTACTGCAATTACATTACCACTACATATTAATTCTTTTCTTGATTTTTACTTCGGATTTCTTTTTCTTTTCATCGGTACACAAAGTATCTATAATTATCATCGTATAATCAGAACTCTCTCTCTCATGTAAAATGCATCCGTTTATATCGCTTATCTTGCAAATATCGCTTTCCATATCCTGTGAAAACAGTGCTATGTATTATCTATAACACTTTGGCGACACGCAAATAGCGTGGTTCTTGCCACACACGCATCAATTTTAACCTATTACTTGTACTAGGTACATGGTGGTTTTACTCAATACGATGTTTTACTGCTATTTGATTTTTTTAACAACTCGACGGGTATTAGAGACAGAAAGGGATTTTCATCATCAGTATATTTGATGTATAAATTTAATTTGAAAAATTGTTGCAAATCTTTTTTCTTGTTCACGCTTGCACCGGTGCTTTCCATAGCTGAAAAGCTTTGAAGTATGTTCCATTGGACTACTTTAATCCGGATTGGAGATCCTACAGATATGTCACAGCATAATTGGCAACACCCCCTGTATACGTACCTATGTATGTATTATATATACAGGCTGTATCCATGTGTCCAGAACACAACGCTGTTTAGAGCTGTATAATACGAAACACACTGTATAGTTTATGACAGTCATGAATCGATTTCAAAAGAGAAGGCAGGATTTGTTTTAATTTGGTCAATTACTTGTTCCATACTCGAGCGAGCGGCGTTAAGCAAGCCCGCTAATGCTAGTGGCGATGCGTGGTGCAAGTTGCACGCTGTTGCGGAATAACTTACTATATTTCAGCATTTTGATGGATAATTGGATAAATTTCGTCATCACATTTTAATTTCGTTAGTACATAAAATAATAATCTCCAAAAAATAGTTTCGAAACTATACACTTGAAAATATTTCGTTAACCAATTTCAAATATTTCAGTAAATTAAGTAATAAAAGCCAACAAATTATGATTTCGAAAGTACTTAAATATTTCGTCTTTTTATTTCAAATTATGTACATATTAAAATTTAACAAACTCCAATTTCAAAAGTAAATTTTATGATTCTTTTGCCCTGTGCAAAGTGGTACATGAATAATTTATAAAACAAAAATATCTGGTATTAAATAACATGCATTATATGAACATTTATCAGCTGTCCCATAAAACAAGCATTTAACAGCCTAACTTTAACTTGCAATCAGATAGCCGTATTGTAATTATCACTATTACTAATACTCGTACATCGTTTGTATTTGCCTTTAACGTATTAACAATCATAAAACGGTCATCGAATGTGTTCCAAAGTTAAAAATTAAAGGCGTTTACAGTTTGTCACTTGTACCCCGCCCACTACACAGTTGATAGCGTGACACTAGTTTATGTAACTAAATTTACATTGCGTATGAATCATTAATACGGTTTCTTAGTAACTCGACCACTGCGTACTCTCAGACCGCATCAGATAATCGAAATATTAAGATTTCGTAACCCCGTGATATGACATAGCTTAGTTGTTTGAAACTCAGCCATCCACTCCGGGTGGTCTGGGTTCAAATCCTTCTGTTGTATAATTTAAAATTTAAATATCACTGGCTATAACTGAGAAGGAAGCCATGAGGAAACATGCAGACTATGTATTAAACCTTATATTGTTTCTGAGGTGTGTGAAATCTAACAATTATGTAGTATTATAGATACTTGGCCAGCGTGGTAGACTATAACCTAACACCCAGTATGAGATAACTCGGCCCAGACGCACATAATATGTACATAAACATATGTATGCTATAGTATAATAAAAAACGCATAATAAGTACATAATTTAAGAAGAAATCACAATATTCTTATTGCCCCAGTAGATATGCTGTAACAAATAATATTTTACCCTCAGAACATTTAATCCAGTAAATCGTCTTATCATCTGAAAAGTTCAAGATCGTACACATTCCCTAAAAGCCTCCGTACATAAAGAAGTAAAGAGCAACAAATGACATTTACAAAACGACTTCGATGTCCATATAACATCACAAGAAAGTCGCAACAAAAGATAATAAAAATAGCACCTACGAAGCCTTTCAACGAAATCGACAGTAATCGTATTTGGCAGCGAAATGTTGGTGGGCGAATTTTCGAAAGATAAATTGTGAATGGTGAACTTATTTTTAAAGGGATCTAATGAAACCATTTTTATCGTTAATATAACTGATGAAGATATCTTAATTTTATTTACTTTCATCGCATAAAAGTACGACATACGAACACAGTACCCGAATTATGGCTAGATTGTCAACGTAATGGTATTTGTCAGTGAAAACACAAATTTTACTTAACATTTAAAAGATCTGTGTCAAGAATCCAACCAAAACCTTTCAATGACATAACTAAAGGTCATTTCACCCGACACCGAATCTTCTGTGGAAGCAGATAAGTTAATGTTACGCTGATGACAATTGTAAATAATGATTATTCAATTGCAAGCGAATAACTTTACTACACCATCACGCCAGGTCCCTAATGGGGTAGGCAGAGAGTATTACCGAAATAATTTCGAGATAAAGAATCTTTCAAAAACAATAACACTAATAACAATTATTATAAAATCTATTTCACACCGGCCTATTATTTTACATTTCGGCCGCCGACACACAGTGAAGATAACATCTCTCTGCCTCGTGACTATATCGGATCGCTCACGCACGCCACATCACACCCATTGGGAAATCGATCAAGAATAAATCTGTGTCGGTCTCGAGTCCAATACTTTTACGTTTTGCGTAACGCGTTCGCAGTCATTTCCTTATGTATTCAATTATCCTTGTAGACATAAATAGGAAATATAAATGGGATGCAATCGTTTAAGGTTAATCGCTAAAATGTCATTTTGTATCTACGTATAATCTACTAAAGAAATTCAAAGTTCTAAGCTATAATATGAACAGAAGTTAGTTCGAAAAGTACATTGTGAAGTTACCAAATCGCTCAAACTTGTTTAGAATTTTCATAAGCCCATGTTGAGTAAAAAACTTAAAAAATTGAAAGACGCACATGAAAAATGTTCTAAATTATGCCAAGTTTGACATGATATATCAAAAACTTCAATATTCATAGTATGACGGAGACATACAAATGTATTGTGTTCACAAAAATAACAGTTGTACACAAAACAATATCAATCTATTTTTGTTATCCGTTACACTAATTAATACAAAAGCAAAAAAGTAGAGCCAATACCTGCACTTATCA
>DWQT01003291.1:0-12693 GCA_018244895.1 Myscelus amystis hages | reverse complement strand
TGTTCTTCCTTCAAATTTATTTTACTTTATGGCGTAGCAACGCGCGCAGGATACAGCTAGTTTTAAATAAACCCTAGTTTATGAATATATCTATAAGCAAACGTCGCTCAGTGAACGCTACGTCACGTTGTATGCGCTTCAAGCGAGACCCGTTCCAAGCGGCCTCTGCTAAGTGTAATGCAAGAACAAAGGTATTAACGCACCATTGTCACTCGGTAAGGTCGTCACGGGGTACGAGTTATAGGAGGCAGCGGAGGCGTGTAGACGGAATAAGCCGAACTGCACGTTAGTTAAAGAACGCTGAATAAAGAGAATTAACAAAAATGTGGCTAATATGTGTATGGACTATAAATAAATATAATAAATCGTTCATTTTTTATGTTTACATTATCATTTCTATACAAAAAGTCTAAAGAAATGCGAATAAAATACATTTTTAATATACACGATGAAATCTCATCTAAGATACGTATTGTATTTATCAAATATCTCAAATTGGCGGAAATAAAAAAATTGTTAGAAAATTATACGCAATAATCATAGCGTGTCTTTTCGATATAAAGACGTCAATAGCGGTAAACATTTGAAGTATGCTCGATTTTCGGGCGCTGGGCGCCCTAGTAATAGTAATATTTCCATATCTCCCGACTGCTAACAAATGCATGCTCTAAATGTAACGGAAGCTCGTTAAAATACTCGTATCTGATAATTATAACGACCCGATTAGGTGTCGTGTTTTCGAACTCGTGGTATTTTTAAATAGCTATTAGCAGTATTGCTTTTGTGACTACGCTTGTCATTGTGACATTTTGTTTCTAACATTTTTCACAAATTTGCCAATTTTTCGGGCAAAGGTTCACAATTGTAATGTATCACGGTGACGCATAGAGCTTCCATAGACAAGGTTTTCGATAATCGACTTTCTTTTTAATTTTTCAAACGCTTAAAAAATGTTAATTAAAGAGGTGCGTTCCGTTGTTTCTGTATTATGATTTAACAATTTTACAATGTTCTTACAACGCGAGTGTTGATAGACGTAGGTGTCAAAGGGAGACCAAGACTGTCCGATCACGGCCAAATAGGTCAGACATTTGCTGACGGGAGAGTCAAGAGTCTCCGAAATCGGCGTGTACGTATGAAGAGAGTGATGGATGTGGATGAAGCATGGCAGGTTTATAAGGACAGAGATATTTGGCACTCGGTGCTTTCTGCCCACCCCGTTAGAGACTTGGCGCGATGGTTATGTATGTATTATATATACATATTGGCGCATTTGTTAATGTACCGTCTTTTTAATACAAATTCAAGCGATTCGCTGATGACTTGTCCACGCGGAATGCGGTACGCTTCACGGTGGCGCAGCGGACGGGCGGGACACGTCTTTGGTCTTAATATTTCACGTATGTAGCCGCCCGCGTATTGACCGGTCGGCCGTGTGCTAACCGCGGCTAAGTGTTCTAAGTGAAATGTCACCGGAGCGATGCGTGTCGAAAGTGCGACGCGCGCAGTTCAGGCCGCGACACACGGCCGATGTATTCGATTGGGATTTAACGATTTTTCAATCGTAATTCTTTTGTATCTAAAGGGTCTTCATAGACGAGCTACAGTTAATGCACTGACGTTTGAACATTGAGCAGTTTAGCGGCAATTTCGCTGTAAAACTATTTGGATTTTACTATCTATGTTAAAACGTAAAGGAGATATCTTTGTCCTCCTTGAACAAAGAGATTTGGTAAGAGTAAATTTCAATAGAAAAGGAGTGCAGAGCAAAAATATACATACGATAAGGGTTTAAAAGACAAAACGAAATAAAACAATACATTAATAATTGTTTACGTTCATGGAAATGTCAAAAAAATGCATTATTGCCTTTTAAATTGGCTTTAACGTGCAATGCAATTTAATTCAATTGTTCAAACTTTAAAATATAATTATGTTAGAATTTTAATGAAAATGGAGGGATCCAAACTAATCTTAATATATAAAAATATAAGTCTTAATATATAAAAATGAATATTTGTCTGTATGTCCTTTATACAATCGTAAACCATGCATTTAATCATGTGATGATCTTTAGCAAAGTTGTTCCGCTTGAGCCCACGAAGGTTTCTGAGTTGATGCGACCAATTTACGACCGATGGCGCCACTGTCTTTCCCGCAAATTTATAGGGGGAGCAACACGCGCTGGGTACAGCAATTTTTTTTTATAAATTGCATTTGTATTCAGTTGATTTTTAACGTGTCATTGAGTGGTATTGACGAGTGAGTACATATTTGTTCTGCGGAGCGGCAACCTTGCGGGCGGGCCCATATGGTTTATACACAAATTAGGTAATATGCCAATTGGCTATGTAGGTCGAATTGTGTGCCGCGCTCCCGGCACGAGTCATAGGCGGTCGCGTTTTCAATAAAATTCTTATGAATCTAAATCGCTTCAATGAATGAAAGAATTCTTATGAATCTAATCTTATCGGGGGTCGATTACAAATGTCCATGGGCGGCAGTAGCCGCTTACCATCAGGTGGACTGCATGCTCGGCTTCTACTTCCATATAATAAAAAAAACGCTTATATACAATCGCATTTATCTATGCGATTGAAATGTTTGTCTGTGATGTTAAAATAACTATGTTTTCTGATGTGCTTATGATTATAGTGATACCAAGACACAAATGATCTGTACCTACATTTAAAAAAAATCCGTCTGTCTGTGTTTCGGTTTGCCCGCGGTACCTAATTCACGGAACGGCTTGACCAATTTTGATGAGACTATCATACACATATACTACACGTACATTTAGGGTCTCTGCGGGAAAACCATCAAAAATTAAACAAAATTCGACCGCCGGTCTTAGGTTCTCATCCACAACTTACGTTACATAATTGTCTCAATTGGAATTAGGTAGCCTTGTTTGGAATTGTCCTACTCAGTTTTTATAATAATAACACTTAGAAGGAGTAGGTACCTACCCAACTGGCTGCCGGTCATTTTTGCTTTATTTTCAAAAATTTGTGATACCTATACGCTATGCTTCTATGCCAGCTGGCACAAGAAGACGTTTTCCTAGAAGCTGAAAGCCGTTCAGATCAAAGTCGGTTTCATCATCGAGCCCTTAAATCGCGATCTAAATAACGTATCAATCGTTAATAGATCCATACAGTGTCGCGTGCTAATTCTCGCGGCCGTCCCTTTCTATCGTCATTGGTGCGACAGAGACGGAGCTAGCCCAGTTAGTAGCAGCTAAGCCACACGTTAATCACCGTTTAATTCGCCTCATGAGTCAGGGTTCGTCGCGTTCAATTGGGATATGACTAGATTTCCGCGCCCATTATAGATGCGAGGGCTCATGAGTGGGCACTCTGTTTATCGTTACTACACCATCACGCCACGTCCGAAACGGGGTGGGCTGAGAGCGCCGAGTGCGAAGTATCTCTATCCTTAAGTCTGCGTATTACAAAGACAAAAGACATTTATTTGAACAAATACAGGTACATTCAAAGATACTCGTATTACAGAATTTTTAGTTGAATCCATATTTTCCGTTTTACGGCGTATACATTTGGGTATTTGTATTGTCCATCACTTCTTCGGTATATGTCCTATTATTTATAGCCGTGTATATGTAGTGTGCATAAATTGTGTGTGTGTTATTGTATTGTATTGTATCATTTTGATATGATTAAATATGTAGCTATACAATAATTGTTAATATACTGTTAAGAACATTTTATATATCATGTGAATGTTTCTGGTTTTTGTAATCGTATTTCGGTTAGCCTCGATTTTAGCGTGGATAACAAATTAGTATTCCATAACTTATAACCGCATGCGGTTTAATTAAATAATCCTATACTAACATAGTATGATAACATGATAACAATAGCGATTGCAGTACGAGATAAGGGCAGCGTCACGCCCAGCAGTGGTCTAATAATGATTACTTTAATTATAATAATGAAGCTCTTTGTGCGTTGTGGAATTAATTTAATTTCAGTTCGCAACAGATTCCAAAGTTCTGTCACGTGGCAGCACGTTTCGTATTGAAACTTGAAAGGTGCATTTGAAAAATATACGTATGCAATTCTCTTACAATTTCTTTACGATTTTCTTTGAAATCGTGCTTCTCAAAATGCAGAAGCCAACTAATTAAATATCAACATTTCGTCTTTTTCAATTGTCCAATTTAATTTGCAGCGGTAAAACAGGAGAGGGCGCCGCTGATACGAGCCATGGGCACCCACCCGGCGATGCGCGAGCGGGGCCGCGCGATACCCCCGGGGCCTCCGGGGCCTCCAGTGTCCCCGGCCTCGAAGCCCACGACCCTCCCGGCCCACGTCAGGGTACGCTCCCCCCTCTCTGTATACTACGAGGTCGACCAGGTCAGTAGTGTGCCTGAGTGTGCTGGAGTGCGCGGAATGGCCAGGTAGGGAGTTCGATCTCTGTGGTGACCTAGAAAGTTTACAGCAGCAGTGTCAGGAAAACTGTCCATGCACCGTACAATGACAGGAAAAAGGCCCTAATCATTAAGTTATTTGTATCAGTTCTTAAGGTTTATACGGTAGTATAAAATTGATAAACCTTAGGTCACCATGGAGCGTTTTTTCTAATCCTAACGCATGTAGCCGCTTCGCTGTGGACGCAGGCTAACAATTCGACTCCTAACCAGTAAGTATTAATCCCTGTGGTCGTAGTTTTTGTAATATTTAATAAACTATTGCATCAATATTTGTGTGTGTTTTTCTTTTGTGCTTCGTAATATATTAAAGATGTATTTAATGCTCTCGCAATGAACATTACGACATGAGTAATGTATGTTTTTTTTTGTATACCTAAGCAATAATTGGATTAACTTTTAATAAATAAATTTCAGTTTATGTGTTAAAACACTTGAAAATGTTAAAAAAACATGTGGTTAAAAAATTATGATTTTAAATTAGAATTTCTACCATCGGGCGACCTATAGTTGGTGTGGATATAAAAAAAATGTATGTAATGCGGTGGTTTGACAAAGATAAAGATAGAGGCATAGACAAATACATTTAATTGCACACATATAACTAATAATTGTGTAAAATCTTTAAATGTACCCCACATTTAAAGATTTTACACAATTATTAGTTCAATCCATATATCGCCATTTACGGCGTACAAATTTAAGAAACGCTCTTACAAACTGTAACAATCATTTATTATTACGCAAATATTATACAAAAATTAACATATATTTAAGTAGGATATTTACAATAAACACAAAACCGTCTCTTAGCGCGTGTGTTACATGGTACGATAGTTAAATCGATATAATCCTCATGTTACAACATGTTCGCTTTTATCCCACGCCCTTGTGAGCTACCACATGTGATAGAGGTTTCCATATTCCTTTTATCTAGCACGATGTTGGAGATATATTAGAATGTCTTCAATATCGATTGTGTCAAAATCAATTTGGACTAGTGCTTCATACAGACGTCCTAACACAAGCTAGACAACTTGCAAATAAATACCAGTATAATAGATGAGATATGAAGAATATTGTTATTATCATCACGCCGGGTCTCTAACGGTGTAAGCAGAGTGCATCGGTGTGCAATTATCTCACGAAATGTCAGAGTTAAATTGTTTTATTCGTTATAATCTATACCGTGGAAATATAGGAGAACATATCGTATGTTCATTTACAGGCTTCAAACTATCCCCATACAAAATTTCATTACAATCGTTTCCCGATTCGATCGTAAAAGAATTACAGACATACCGACAGATAAGAGTTACTTTCGCGTTTATAATATTAAATATACATATACATACATTCTATGAACGGCAAACAATTTTACCTCTATCGCTGGTACACTTTGGACACCTCTAAAGCTTCTATACATAGTATATCTAGTCAACATTCTAAGGTTATTCTTTATTTTGTCGGGTAATAGCGGCGGGAATATGAAACGGGTTTGGTATGACGAACCGTTGATGTTGCATGAGCTTCGCGTAGCATGCAATGATATGCATGCATAGCATACACATGCAAACGAACATACATATGCGTACATGCACGCTGAAGTGTAAAGCCGGTCCCACACATGTATTGTTTGCCCGACCCGGCTTTTTTGTGAGGTATTGTCGGAGCGTTATGAGGCTCTTTAAGACGCAGAAGAGCTCTCCAGCAGACAACGCACTGACCACTCCTCGGATGTTGCAAGTGGCCATAACCAGTGACAACATACCATCGTGGCCTATCTGCCTGTCTGTTGGGCTGAACTATAAAAACCGATACATGCCTCTGTAATGTCGTAATGTTCTCTCCATAACGAATCAATATTCGTGTCTATCACTAATATGGTACCATATCGGTATTTTATACATTTGATTTCGACCAAAATCGACTCGACATGCACGATTTCTAATAATAAATAATGAATAATAATAATAATGATTAAGATTGTTTATTTGTTTCATAGTGACATAAAGACATTGACTATCCATACAGATTTAATCAAATTTAGTTGTCAAGCTTTTCTTTCAAACAGACGCACAAAATATATTAATTTCGGATTCCAAGCGGTCGATACGTAGAAAAGTCGACGTTTTTAGATGTATGTAACACCATCCGTGATGATACGATATACCGAGTTCGGATCGGATAAATGATACATGTGTGGGCCCGGCGTTACGTACAACAAGCGCAACGATTCCTAAATAAAATGCGATGACTTGCGGCGCGGAGCTCGCGGCGACATGTTCGGTGTAATTCATAAGCGTAAGCGTTATGTGAGCCTTCGATTGCGTTCAACGGAGCTCTGGCGCATCACGCTCTTGTCAGTTCGACCGTACTCGCAGGGACGCTTGTAAACAAGAAACGCATCGCAGATCTAGATGTACATGTCCAAAGGAAAAGTTGACCACTTACTATCAGGCGACAAGTCGGTCTGTTTGATGAAATGTTTGTAATGAAATAGAAAGATTATAAAAAAAAATCGGTTGTCTGTAAAGTCGGTTTACTGGCGATAGTTTAACGTGACAACGTCATAAGAAAATTCTGATGGAATGGTTGCATTTAATATCGAAAGAATCATTACCTTTATCGCCGCAATCATCGTTGCTACAAACAATTGATACCACATTCACTTTTCACTGCACTTCGTACTTGATCGTGCCTTTTTGTCGCTCGTTTCGCGCTCTCGCTTGCACTTGAGGCCTTAAATAGAACGCCGCATGAGTCATGTCTTTTGGTGAGTGCAGCCGGCGCCATCAAATTATAAGACGTTGTCACGTCAAAAGATATTCACCAAATCGCTACCCACTTGTAACTTGGTCGGTTTTATGTCAAACGAATCCACTGTTACGCCCATGATGTCATACTCATTATTTTTGGAGTTCGCCGGGTGCACGGCCGAGCGCGTTAGCCGCCTGTCGCTCGGTTAATGTTTGCTTGTGACTTTGACGGGCGCGGACCAAGTTGACGACGGTCTTGTGAACAAAAGTCGCTACCAATTCTGTATAGAGATGTAGAGTTTACATATGTAGAGTATACAGATTGAGAGTATAGCGATGTAGACTATGGAGATGTAGAGTATAGCGATGTAGAGTATGGAGATGTAGAGTATGGAGATGTAGAGTATAGCGATGTAGAGTATGGATATGTAGAGTATAGCGATGTAGAGTATGGATATGTTGAGTATAGCGATGTATGTAGAGTATTCTTTTTCGACCTTTCTATTGGTCCACTGCTGGACCGGATCAGGCGATAGTCTCTACTGCGCTGGCCAAGTGCGTATTGGTAGACTTCACACACCTCAGAAATTATTAGATATATGATGTAGAGTTGTAGAGTATAGAAATGCAGTTGAGTGTAAAAAAACATATTGCTTTATTGTATTGTTTCGATACAAAGAATCTCGGTCGATCTCTATAACAGCAATGATAATAATCGTATAATTAATTAGAAGATAAATTTACTTACGGGATACATTCAGTATGATTTTCAGATTGTAAATGAATATATTTAATTGTATATAAAGCTTAAGTATGAATATATTTAATATAAGCTTAAGTACTCGTAAGCAGAGTAATTTGGGAACAGACTGAAAAAATGCATACGCTAAAAGTAAACGCAGTAACTATAAAAACATTGTCGTTGTAGATATATAAAATTTTCTCTCTCGTCTGTGTGGTTGAGTATTTTCCATGTTTTCCACGACGGCGTGGCAAGAGCACTTCATGCTCGTCCTAATGAGTACTGCACACGTTGAATATGACTGTTTTCTCTCTCTCTCTCTCTCTCTCTCTCTCTTGACTCTTTCATGACATTTGGAAAGTCTGGATAGATGGGTCGAAAAAAGTTGTTACAGGATTCCTAATTACCCACAACATATACGGGGCGGTCAAGAGTTTTGTACAGTTTTTTTCGACCCAATTAATAGTTCACTGTTGGACAGATCTTTATAGTGAATGGGTTATAGATGGTACACCACGCTGGTCAAATGCAGATTGGCTGACACATCTCAGAAACATTCAAAAACAAAGGCAGACAGACATTTAAAGATTTTAAAGAATGATTAGCTCAATCAATAATTTGCCTTTCACGGCGTATTTAAGAAATGCATACATTACAAATCTTTATAACATCTCTGAGATGTGAACGTTTCCTCGCGACGTTTTCCTTCACTATTATGTGAGTGATATTAAAATGTGAAATTATAAAACGCACGTAACGAGTCAGAGCAGCTCGCGAGGATTGAACCCACAGCCGCCGGAGTGACAGGCTTAATTTGAAACCACTGTGATATCACTGCCCTTTGTGCATATACGTCTGGTAATATGACAACTGTAATCCTCTTATTACATATTAGCCGATAGCGAAGACTTAATTCAACATGCCACTGGCAGCGATTCAAATTTCAATCTATAATGTTAACATATCGACCAATAACTGTCTTAACGCATGACCAATTTTCATTCGAGCCGCCGTTGGCTAACGAGCCGGATTAGTCACGAATAGTCCGATGTTAATTATGATCTAATTTGAATTAAAATGTACACTTGTAAGGGTGAATTGTGATGAAACTTAAACGATATAAGATATTCGAACATTTTTTTCGTCTGCTTTTTCTTCTCGGTCTACTATACCTCGAAGGGCCTACTATCCCCGAAGTAAGACGACTAAAAAATTACTTTCATTGAGTGTATGTAATATGTGTATACCGCATAATGAATAGAACAATTTGAATTTGTGTTCGCCTACTGGTCGTAACGGGCCCCGAAATGCGATGTTGACGAAATGCATATATTAACGCATATGGTTATCTCGATGTAACACCCAAAAAGGGCAAGTGCGCCTAACGTAACACTGAACCGGTGCAAGAAATATGCACGCATCTGATTTTAGATAGATACACATGTGTGTGTGTGTGTGTGTGTTTGAGTTTGTGTGTACGAGTGTGTGTTTGTGTGCACGCTCGCCGCGCGGGAGTGTCGCCCGCTATTTCTGCAGTGTGTCTAGGCCGGCGGATTTGGGTCGTTATCAATGCCAGCGGCCCGCCTGCTTTGTTTATTCACTCTATGCGCCCCGTATGGAGACGACTGGAATGTCTTTTGAAAAATAATGTGTACATTTGTATCAATGGTACCAATTTTGACAGACCCTCTTGCGGCTGCCTGATATCGGATTGAGGCAATCTAATAAACGTGCTTTGGTAACTGGAAAACATATGAATATACGTATACCTACTTATATATTTTTAATAGCTGTGCCCCGCGGCGCTACCCGCGTAGATTTCGATCCTGCGGGAATTTCGGCATGGAAAGTATCCCATACCTAGTCTTATTACCGTCTCTATCTTCCAGTAGAAGTTCCATTAAAATCGGCCCAATCTTCCCAAAGTTTGGCACGGACAAACAAAAAGGCCGATAGACGGTAATTAAAAAAAAGTATATTTGTTTTTTATTACCGTGTATAAACACTTGAGAAAACACAGTTGTTTTGAAATCAGAAACAAAAAAAATCGATTTTATTTATTATGTGCAAATTATACTCATTATAATATGGCTTCCATTAAAATACAACTTGTATTTAGCGCTAGTGAGTCAGTGAATGGTACGAGTAGATGGAGCAAGCCAAACAATGCTCTGTTTGTATTGCGCCGCCGCCGGGGCGCGCCCGCGGCGAGACCAACTAACGCCTTCCGAGACTAACAATGACTGAGTAGAAAAGAGATAGACTTACCGGAGAACTTTGGATATTACTCGCTATACCGATGAAGAGTGGCGTCGTGAGAAAACCTGGACACAGAGTATATTATGATGTATAATGTTTGATGGCGTGTGAAGTCTGCCAATCCGGACTTATCCAACTATGGCTTTGACATCGTTGTATGATAGGAGACCTATATTCAGTAGTGGCGCAATAAATAATAATGATAACTCAGTGCTTTCTGCCCATCCCGCTAGGGACCCGCCGTGATGGTTTTGTAGTTGTGGAACAGGAAATGTTCCTTTTAACCACGTCTATTGCACGTATATTTTTATCTATATTTACGATCAGATTATGTAAAGGTTACGTGAAATCAATCATCATAGATCATTATCAGCGCTACCATTCAAGCTATGTAACTGTAAGATATGTAGTTTCTGTCGGAATATTGATATCAGTTGATTCTCTCGGTGTATCTACGACGCCTCGCTCTATCCGCGTACCGGGGGTAAATCATAACAGACGCGTAAAAATAACACGTTTCGCAAGCGGTCATGTTTTCCGATAAAAATATCTTGCGTCAAATTACGCAAATCCCGCAAAATGCTTTTTTCACGAGAGCCAACAGCGGTTCACACTTGCGATCGATGAGAACGTGAATACTTACGAGAATATTAACGTTTAAGATTCGCGCACAGAAACGCAAAACCGCTTGCCTACCGCATTTTGTCTATGGTTTATTGTCGTTGTTGCGATCAAGACGGATTGTCCATTTTTGGTTACCCTGACACAGGGTCTATTTGGTTATAGGTGTACTCAATTTTTTTTTATAATATGGAAGTAGCAGACGAGCATGCAGTCCACCTGATGGTAAGTAGCTACTGCCGCACATGGACATTTGTAATCGACCCCAGATAAGATTAGATTCCTATGTCAGGTCAACCACAGATGCGCCGCTACTGAGGATGAGTTGGAATGCCTCGAAAATATCTCTCTTACCACACCCTTCCAACCAGGACACAGCGGCGCTTAACACTGCTGTTACAGAAATAGGTGTAGCGGTGGTGCCGGCGGAGTCGAACCACAGAGGGTTCTACCATTACAACTATTTAAAGTATTGAGCTGATACCGTACCAGGCAGCGGTCTGTGGACGGCGGTGACGTATCTGTTGCCCTCCATGTAGCCCCGGTCGGGCTCCGCGTGGTGTGCATGGTGGCCGCTGTGGATGCTGTGCTGGTGGGAGTAGAACCCGTCGGGCGGGTGCAGCGCCACGCCCCCGCCGCCCTCTTCCTCGTCCACTTTCTGTGAGAAGCTGTCGACAAGAGAAAAACCAATGTTGAGCGGCAAGAAGTCGGTTTTGGCATGTGTCTTGTATAGACGAATCCAATGTGATAAATGATTTTCATTTTTCAATATAATTGAATTTATATTTGTTGTATTAAACATGATGATGATGATGAGGATATTTAAAAGGCGGAGTGCTAAACAGTGCACACGTGTTAAATAAATATTTTGTTTATTTCTTCCTTTCTTTCTTTCTTTCTTACAGCAAGAAAACGGACGGTATAGTTTTCAATTTGATTAAAGTTTTTTTTTTACAATAAATATTGAAACCAACGACCGGACGTTTACACACTTAAAAGAAGATTGAATTCCGACACGGATTGAATTTAATCTGATGAAAAAAATACCGCGAAACCAGATTTCTTCTCTGTCGGATGGAAAGCAAATATTTGCGTTAAATTTCCCTCTCAACTTCACTGTGTATTCAAATCTGTAGCGGACCGAATTTAGTTCAGTTACGTATCGAACTCTCGTGAAAAAGAAATCACATTTCGCTCGAGGAAACATGTGATATTTTGATTATATCACGTTTTCATTATAGTGGAACATTTAATATAAATTCCGAGAGCAAAGCGAATATCTGAGCCGTCTCGTTACCGCGAATGTGGGTTAGGTCAACTGGCTTTCCCGTTCTAGGACCCCACTCGGCTGCTTCAAGCTCTGCAGCTGAAAGCCTAATGGCTGACTTTTATGATAATGTCCCAGATTTTCGTCATAAGCGTGCCGTTGAAAACGAAACGTTAAAATACAAATCTCCTTCAGTATTTCAAACTTCAATTATCAATTTACATTCAGCTAATTATCAAAGTAATGTTTTCAGGCGTTTATCGTGCATATCTCTATGTTCAAGTACAATTTAGTATTTAGTGATAGAAAGTGAATTAGGAATTCCGGTGTACCCACATCGAAATGTAATTTAAAAACTGTATAAAAAATACACAGCCAAGAAAAACTACCGTTAGATAATTTACAGATTAAAGACTCCCAAACAAATATGTATAAAATGCAAAATGTCATATCAGTCGACTTCTGCTAATCAAGAACTATGTATGTATGTATATCAAGCCAATGTATTTTGTCGCTGTCACAATATTTTTTATTGCTGCTCCTCTCCTATTCATCTTAGCGTGATGTTATATAGCCTATAGCCTTCCTCGAT